>JAXGGA010003141.1:0-107921 GCA_038373865.1 Uloborus plumipes
GAATCAATCATCAAACCATAATTAAACCAACACCCCGAAATATTAAATACCTACTGCATTTGCTTCAAAACATTCTCCAAATGTTCGATTCAAACCGCTACCTTGAGGCCAGCAACTATTGGCGATCGATTCAAATTCAATTTTTGATTGGTTAATTTCTAAATTTAAATTTAGAAATTAACCAATTGTTACTTCCTCTGCTATTTTTTGCTAAGAACTCTAATAGTGCAGTGCGTGTAAAACTTTAGGGCGAATTTTCGCTCAACGTTAAAACCCAGAAAGTGATAGGCATTTAGTATTGAGGAGGAGGGCCGTGCGTAGCCCGATCGGTAAGGCCTCAGCCTCGTAACCAGAAGGTCCCGGGTTCGATCCCTGGGCGACATTAAGAAAGGGTCGTGATCGCGAAGTCCTCTTAGTGAAACGATACCTATGGGGATGCTAGACCAAGGGGTTTGCTCCGTCCTTGTTCTGGTTCAAAAAGAACAAAGCGCACTTCAGGGCCCCATCCTGGTCAAACCACGAGTTGTAGTAGGTACGGGGAACCTGGAGTGTGAAAAGTATTGAGGAGGCAATGAATAAATACGACCATCGAAGGTTCATCAGCAAATAAATTATTTTCCTATCACTTGCCGAGTAAAAGGAGGCTTGGAGCATATATTTCACGAAAGTATTATTACAAACCGTAGCCACGCGCTGTTAAAATTTGTTAATCCAATGTCAGGAAAAGTCGTGATTCTGCAACCGAATCCGCTAATTAACGAAGAGTGGGCTTATAGCTGATTAAATTGCAACTACAAACTCTCGCAACTGATTTTAAGACGATAGAAAATTCGGGAGGGTACGATGAAGTAGCTTGTTATTTTAAAGAGGTTTCAATTTACCGACAATCAGTGTTATCCCACAGACAGTGTTTATGTTTTAAATTTTACACAAAGAGCAAAGATTCTGATTAACCCATTAATGCCTGACAGATTTTTTTCCAGAGATATTTTGTATACTGGTTACAAACAGTGTTTAATGGACAGGAAAAATAATAAAGAAAATATTATGTAAAAAATTAAGGAAAGAAAAATCGTCCCTTAAACGTTACGATAGACCCCAGAGGGTACATACTTTTTTTACTAAATTTTTTTTCTGCCTACGATATAATATTTAAAAAGACATTTCATAAGAAGAAATAAAATCAGCAATTAACATAAACTGGGAAGCTGGGAATAACTTTGAAAACTTAGCTTTTTTTCTTGAGATTGTGAACGATGTCATTTTTGATAAAGATCATATTAAAACTGCTACAGAACACACTTTACAATGGTTATGTGCTGCAATCTGTTAATAACGAATTGAAACAATACCAAGGTACTAATTGAACACTATTATTTGGTTGAAATGTTCATTTTGGGGAAATTCAGACACTTTTTTGGACCGTCCCTAAAAAGGGACGCTAGGCATTAATGGGTTAAATAAACACCGTATGACCAGACCACGGATGAGATGAAAAGGCTGACATCCGGTTTACAGGCCTGTTTTTTTAAAGTCTTCATGTTTGAGCCACGCCGTTTTTAAAAACGCTTGAGTTGGGGATTTTTCAACTCAATGTGAAAAAAATGGGTGCATCTATTAGTTTTTAGAGATATCAGCTTTTGCAGATGTGTGTTAACTTTAAAGTGAGAAAAAAATTCAATTTAATTTTTCTTTTCTTACTTTAGATACTCTCGCCATGACTGGACGTTTGCCAATTCCATAGCAACCGTGGCCAGACTGTAGAAGTTTAAAATGTTGACAGGAACTATCAAAATATCGCACGCTAGTGCAGAAAATCTACAAAGATCATAGATTTCTTTATTTCTTAAACAATAACTGAATTTTGTAAATAGAAGGAGATCTTTTCGGTAAAAATCGAACAGTTTTTTGCACACTTATCGTAGATATCAGCTGTAATAATTTCAGAGAAACATTTTAACTGCATCATGAAAATTCCAATAATGGAAAAAGTTCAATATCAAAGATCCTGGCCCGATGTAAAAAGTCGCCAAACTTGCCCTAATCGTTTTTAGAAAACCTTAGGTTATGGGAAATTTCGAAGTGCTTTCTTAAGTATTTATGCTTGTGCCACGCCATTTTTAAAAACGCTTAAGTTGGGGATTTTCCGACTCAACGTGATTTTTTTTAATGCAAATTTGCAATTTAAAGTTGTGACATTATTTTTAATCTTCAACTTAGAAGGTCATTAACTTTCCTCCTGTCAGTAAGCCTACGAAGATTCATTTCTGAAGCTTTTTGAAGCAAATTGTAAGTTCGCCATTTTTTGATCATCATATCATAGCAGTAAACATTAAGCAAATCGTTCAAATAAGCAGTAAACATTTAAGCGATTTGAAATGTTATTCAGTTGCGCCGGTTGCACAGCCACGAGAGAGGTTTTAGGGGTCAAAACCCCTGTCAGAAAGCCAAAACATAACTTTCGAATAAATTAAAAGAAAAAGGAAATATCCCGCTAACTTTATGAACCATGATGATTTCTTTTTTAAATAATTTTGATTAAATACAGTCGACTCTCGATTGCTCGAAGCTTTATAACTCAAATATTATTTTCTCTCGAAGTTTTTACTGGGTTCCACACTCTTGAAAAGGCAGTGGAAACTTTCTATAACTCGAACTACCAATAATACCAAGGTCTTTAGCCAGTCCCTTGGAACTTCGAGTTATTTAGAGTTGACTGTAGCTCCTTTTATTTGTTTTTCTTTACTACAGTGCATTTCTGATTATCCGTGGAATTGGGTGGCACGGGTATCGCGGATAATCCGAAAATTGCCGATAATCCGAAAAAAAAACATAGAATAGTGGGTAAAAAAGATAAAAACGTATTTTGCTTAAAATATATATGCATTACACTTAAAACGTGATATGTACAAACAGTAACGATAGGTACAGCATAAAACATCATTTGTATTTGAGGTTCCCAAGCATGTAAAATCTATAAAGAAGTGGCACTTACGATAACGCTCAGGGAAAATAGTTTATTGAATAAAGTACACCGCACTCTTGGGTGAGAAATGTTAAGAAAAAATAAAATTTAAATTCGTGCTTTTTCGATAATATAAGTTAATTGTGTTTGTTTCTTTCACGAAACCCTCGCGGATAATTCGCCCCGTGGATAATCGCGAGTTTACTGTACGTCAAAGTGTATCCCATCAACTTAGTTCAGGCATTGAAGATAAAAGAATTAATTTATTGCAGTATTCATTTTATTAAAGTATTCTATTTTCGTGTCATTCTACATTAAAAAAGTTTAATAAAAAGCCAATAAAACGAGTTTTACTACACGCGCCTTCTTAGATTCAAGAAAATAAATAATAAATAAAACGAAATTCGTACCAGCTTCATATATTCATTTAACTCCTACAGAAAAGCTAACTCAGAGACGAAACTCAAAAATTAAAACTTAATAAAACTGCAACCGAAAGCATTAAATATAAAGTCGCTCAGAAACTTAACCCCCTCTTCCTCCTCTCCCCCCCCCCCCACACCACAAGGAAATGGGAGAAGGAGCGAATTCTTTCTCAGAATTCGATGTCACCAGAGGAGCAGGATCCTGTTGCCATCTATCAGCTGGTGGCGTCGAAATTGAGCTCAAATGTCGATAATGCTCCCAGAGAGTGTCAATCGACTGGAGGAGTAAATTTATTATTCAGCATCTCGGGACTCCGCAAGAGGATACGTTAATTAACGGTGGGTGGGTTTATTAGGAACTAACTAGCAATTACAATCATGCGTTAGATTTACCGAATTGCAAGGCGCCGGGATGTGCAGGGAAGTGTGTACTTATTATTTTAATGCGCTGCCAATTAATCGATCGTCGGTGTTGGCCGAGTTAATTGAAGGGCTCATTTTTCGGGGAAACACGTAAACAAAATAAATGAGTCAATAAGCACTTTTCCATGAATATTAGTAACATAGGAAAACATGGAGAAAAAAATTAATTTATTTGAGGAGGGTAGAAAGCTTGTTAGGACAATTACAACCCTTCCTGAATTGCATTTAAAATTACTTGAGATTTTCTAATACACCTATGATATTATATATTTATTCAATAATTACATATTTATTCATTTATTGAGTACAGTTTGAACACTCAATGTACGGAACGAAAGTGTTCAGACTATGGGTGTGTTCTTTATAGACGAACTGGATAATGCACACGTATTCGCCGGAATTATCAAAATGTGGTCAGAACATCAGGGTGTTCACAAAAGAAGTGTTCAGATAGAGAGATCCACTATATAAGTTTTAATTCTGCTTTCAGTTTTTTAAAGCACTTTTCTCTGCAATGCTTACAACAGTTATATAAATTAATCAACAAGTACTAACACTAAAATAAAAATTAAATATTAGAAAAAAAACGACCCTAATTGTCGACCTTGAGTTTAAGATGAACTAAACGGATCGGAATGTACATAAATTAAAATATATCCAAATTGCTTCTAAATGACATTAAAGATACAGAAAAGGAAATATAATCACAAAGTAAAATTTGCTAGTTTCATAAGCAGAGGGGAAAATTAAAATCCTTTTAAAAGACTTAATACTAAATTATTTTATTTGTTAACAAATGTAAACTGGCAGCAGACAAGATGTTTAAATCAATGCACTTTCTTTCTTTGACGGGCAACAATGACATTATTATCTATTGCGTGAATATAGCACGTTAATTTGAGGGTATTTAATTAATATATTCGGTAAATTAAGTCATAGAAAGACGAAACCTAGCTATTTTTTTACCACGGATGAGATAGAAAGCCTGAATGGACGGAAATGGACAGGTCTAGTTTTTGCAGACGTGGGTTATCCTCTAAATTAAGTACAAACATATTACAATGAACGAACACATGCAACTCAAACTTTTAATTCTCCCCCCCCCCCCAATTGAGATGGACTTGTCCCTGCTGGAATTTCGCCAATTCCACAGCATCCGTGGTCAAACAGTAAGAACACTCTGGATCATGTTTTCTATCGGAAAAACATGAAAATTGGTATACGCGTTTAGGCTCGAAGGTGCCTCAAACAGATACACAGACACATCAAACTTATAGCCCTCTTCCTTGTTCTGTCGGGGGTTAAATATATACATCCAAGTTTAAAATAAGAAACTGAAAAAAACAAAAACAATAAAAATAAAAAACAAAGCGCTTTGCATAATGAAATATTTGGGAAAATTAGTTTTATACACATATTCTTACAAAGAGCTGCTGCTGTTTCTTTTTAATATTAACACACAAACGAGGAGTTTTCTTTCAATTTACTGCTCTATTGCATGTAAACAAGTTGATTGGCGCTCGCTTAAAGATAATCAAAGATTTGATCGCTCCTCGAAAATAAATTGATTATTTCTCAAAAACAGTTAATAGCCTAACATATATAGCCTGGCGGATTTTGTAGGATGTCTCGCATTTTCATAATTAAAGATTCAGAAAACCCTTTATTAAATCAGTTTTAGCATATTCAGATCTTTATCACAAAGGCTGAAGCAGAACTTTTTCCCTCTCTAAAGATTCACGTAAGGTTTCTTTAACTGACAATGATTACATAATCAATTCAGACTTACATAAGCATCAAGATAAGAGAAGAACAAAATAGCTTAAAATATTGCTCAAGCCGAACCCAGAAAAAATGGAAAATATCTTTGTTTGAGAATTAAGTAAAGGAACATTATATAAATAAGCTCTAATATATGATGTTTTAATTATTTATTTTCAATTTATTCTTAAAAAAATTGCACATTTTGAATTAAATATAAGTCATCATTTTCACTCACTAACCTATTTTCTCAGTATTTATTTTTTACTATAACAACTGATCAAACATATTTCCAAAGTATCTATCTTTTTAAATTTCACAAAGGAATAAAAATTAAGATGTTTTCAAAAAATAAAAGTTTCTCTTTTGGTTTGCCAAATTTGCCAACCTTACAAAGCGGAAAAGCAGGAGAAATGTTTGTACCGTGGAACAAGATGAATGCTGATTCAAAATTGATAATTTTGATTTTTGTTAGGCATAAATTGCAGAAAAATTAATCAACACGACACAACATTTATATTTTTACCGAGAATTTTTTTAAGTCCATTTAAAATATTTTTTCCTGTGACAAAGATTGGATCCTTTTGATTTAACAGTCATTAAATTAGCTACAACTTTCCAACAAAGCTGAAAGCAAAATGCCTTCTGATTTTATTCTTGACAATTAAAGCTTGACAATTTTTTTTTATTCCTTAAAACGCAAGAGAAATTACACTGAAGGCAGGAGCCCAGAGATTAATCTCTAAAACAGGAGCTTCCTGCCTAAATCAGCAGAGTTGGCAAGTCTGGGCTTGCTCAAACGAGCTATTTATACCAGAAGACCTGGATTGATATTCTGCAAGGTACTTTCAACCACCTGCAGTAAATTAATTTAAAAAGAAAGAACTGTAATCAAAAGATCTGCAGCAAATTAATTTAAGAAAAAGAGCTTTTAATACAAAGTCCACTTGAAATAAATGAAACGTTACTCACCGGTGAATCCATTGGGACATCGGCAGGCAAATGTGTTCACAGGGTATATTGGCCTGAACAGCAAAGTGCTCGATGATATGAAGCCAGACGCATTGCCGAATTTAAGCACCGACAGACACTCCTCGTAGTTGACGCATGGCTCGCGCACGCACAGGTTGTCGTCGAACGGCAGCACCTGCAATAAAGAACCAGTTACGAATTTAATTTGAAACGTTTCAAAACTTAAAAGAGTCGATGAAAATAAAACCATAAATGTAGCATTAGCAAGATACACAACGAGAAACCAGTTCCATGGGCAGTCGAGATGACCCAATAAATGGGCAAGTGTTTAACTCTTTCAGACGTGGTGTCCGGTATACTGGATATGAACTTTTAACAGCTGCTTTTCACTTAATAATTTATTATTTACTTGATAAATTTTGTAGTTGACTACTTACAATCTGCTTATTACTATCTATGCAAAAATGTCTGCTTTTGGGTTTGGCAACATTCTCAAAAATGGATTAGAACACTGGCATTAGTTTTTTTTTTCCAACCAAGCACTCTCACCGCAAAAGCGTGCTTTTTTTCTGATTTTAGAAAAAAAATAATAATCTTTTAATTTTAATTTCAAAAATTTATATTATGTCTTATTGATGATTGGAGAACATTTTACAACGAAGTTTGAATGATGGTTTGTCGTTTTTATAGGTGAAATATGTATTTCAAAATACAGATATGAAAAATTTGATGTACCATAACTCTTATACCCTTTCACCGACAAACTTAAAATTTATACTGAATAATATTTATTTACTCTGTCTACCAAATTAAAAAAAAAAAATTGGTTAGTTATTTCATAATTCCATTTGAAATGTTTTAAACCATCAAGAAATGAAAATCCTGAGTGAAATTCAAACAAGAAACTGACATTTTCACAACAAACGACTGTAAATTTCTATCGACGAACCGAGGACGTCTTTCAATAAAGCAAGACCAACACTTTTTACCCGGTTACCTCTAAGATTCGCCAATCATCCTGCATTCAAAGGTGGTTGCCGCTACGGAACTGTGTATCTAGTTATGCTACATCTATGGAAGGAACACGAAAGATAACTTCAGCGCAATGCTTCTATATCCTTACCTGGACATTGGCCAGCCTGGCCAAGATGGCTCGGTTCAAGTACACCCTCTCCTGGAGGTAATGTGGAGGATAATAATCGTCTGGATCACGTGAATCGGGTCGACGCACCGAGAAACTCACGTTCAGGATTTTTGCTTCCACGTCAGTGTCGTCCTGTTGGCAAAAGATGAGGCAATTATTAGCTATTTGGCGCATACGGCATATCATCAAATGGTACTTACGTATTAACTCCACAGCGGCAACAGATTTGGCTGTTTGTTTGGTGTTTTCTTTTTTTTTGGGGGGGGGGGGGTTGAGAACTGCGGCCGAACGTCGAACAACAACAACAAAAAAAAAAAAAAAAAACTCGCCAAATCTGGAACTGCGGTGCAGTTAATACGTAAGTACCCATCAAATTAACAACCGTCCATCTTTGTTTTTTTTTTATTACACATTACATGATTAAATATCTTCTGAAAGTTTTTTTTTTTAATTCTTTTTTTTTTAATACATAGTTGTTTATTTTAAGCTCGGAAGTAATGCTGATTCATACGGTAAGCTATTAGAACTTCACAAACATTAAAAACATTACTAATATAGAGCCGTTGGAGCTCTATTATGAGCCAATATTTTATTAAGATTTACAAAAAAAAAAAAAGCCATAAATCATCCTAACAAAAGAGGGGGAAAAAACGTTGTAATGAATGCTTAGGTAAAAAACTGTCCAATTTTTACAAAAAAAGGACAATTGACTATGAGAAATAGGATTTAACAGTAAGCAAATCGTTTATTTATAATAATTGCAATTCATGTAGAAATTTAAAATTATTATATTACTTTTTTTTATTCTTTGCTTGTTATGCTTCCATGTTTCCGAACAAAATAACACATACAAAAGAATTCAAGTTGTTTAATGTTTACACTACATAAGAAAACAAGATTATTATTTATTATCATAATTGCAGAAGTATTTGAATTGCATTGTAATTATTCTGACCTCAGAATAAATGATATGACTTCTTCGTATTGCATTTAAAAAAAATATATCGCGCTTAACATGGACAAATACCTTCCATTTACCACTCCTGACATTAATTATAGGTTACTCAGAAAGCAGTTATGTAATGACATTTAAATCCCTCTATCATTAAAATCCAATTTTCGTGCTTTGTATTTAAATGCAATCAATTTCATTTAACGTTCTTTTAACCTACTGATAGGGCAAACAATAATAAAGTACTATCCAATAACATTAAAAAAGTCATTTACGTTTAGTGATAATTAAACTCATTTTAAACTTATTTTTTCAAGGCTCGACAAATAACTTTTTTATTGATCCAAGATTTTTCTTAATAGGCATTGTCTCTTAAAGGGTATTAGCATTATAATCAAAGATTTTTAGATTACTTTGGTGAAATTCTTTTAGCAATTAGTATGCAATAATATTAGTTTCTAATCATCAAAGAGCGCGCTTTATCATGTTCTTTTAATATGGGGCTGTTTAGCTGGATAAATATTTGATCCTTTATGAATCATTTTATTAGAGTAAAACATCAATTTAACTGAATTTACCAAAAATTAATAATTAATCAAATTTTTCTTTCACAAAGCTTACGACCTAATTTATTGAAAAAGACGCCAAGAAAAAAGAGAAAGTGCCAAAATAAACTAGCTAGACTAAATCATAATTATTTTTCTTGATTATAGCACTTATTTTACGCATAACTGAAGTACATTAAAACAGCTATAATTTATATAGATGATGTTTTGCTTCAAATATTGAACGCCAATGTCCCTTTCATTTCCGAATACTGACATTTTCAATACATGAGCACTAAGTTGTAGCAAGATGTGTGATTAAGTACATACGTTGCAGATAAATTTATGTAACAATTCGTTGTGATTCACTTCCCTTCTTGAAAAAAAGTCCACAAGAGCAAAAAAATTTACTCAAAAAGTGCGGCAAGAATTATTCTTTTTCAACTTATTATTTTTTAAATCATCATATCATTATTAATACCAGCATCACAATTATTTAAGAGTAAATTTTGTAAAAATGAGGAGCAGCTTTTATTTTCTTTGGAAAAGTTGAAGGGGGGGGGATTCTACTCTTAAAATTCTTTCAGTTCTTTAGGATGATGCTAATTCATTTATTTATTTTTTTTAATGAACAGTTTTTTAACTAATAGAATCCCAAAACAACTTTGTTTAAAAAAGCTTTCAAACAGCATGCAAGCATTTAAAAGTATAAAACGGTGCTCATAACAAAAAAAAAGGGGGAAATTACTACAATTCGAAATAAATCATTTTTTGAGTTCCTCTGCAAAATAAAATGACAAATAGAGGGGCGTCAGTCCAAGATCGGGAAGCAAATCTAAACATACGCTTCAAGCGCTAATTAAAATGAACTTGTAGAGTGAAAGAACGCAAACAGTTCTAAGAAATTATTAGTTATGTAGAACAAAGAAGAAGAAAAAAAAAGACAAAAATTCAAAAACGAAACGAAAATAATTAAAGCATATAGAAAAAGCGATTTTTTAACGAATATTGCTTCTGCATCGTTAATTTAAAGCTTTAAAGATTAGAAATATAAGTTTAAAAAACGTCAGCCCTAATATGCATCAAGTCAAACATTGTAACAAACGGCTTTTTATCTTACAATAAAAAATGAGCTGTATCTTTAAAAAAAGGCGAAGCAAAAAAAAACTTACTGAAAAAATCGTGTGAATTGTGAAAAATGCTGTATTTAAAATCACTAGGGTGTCATGATCATTTATAACTGCACATAAGAGGAGAAAAAAAACCTCTAATGATAAAAGTTTGCGAAGAAGGAATAAATCTCCGTTACCTAAAAATACGTTGAGTTAACAATAAACTACGAAACCTTCAGGGACGCTTTGAGGAGAGAGAAAAAAGCTGAACGCTCGATTGTGCATTGATCAGGTCAATGGCCAGTGCATTAATTTTCGGAATAAATGCTTCGAAAGTTCTATTTACCATTTTCTAAATAATAAAATAATGATGATAATGGTAATAATAATAAGTAAGAAGCCAAAGTTGATTTAGTTCAGAATAATTTTGTTAAAAACAGGTTTTATTCACATTTCTAGAAGAAAATAAATACAGGTTAATTTTTGCTGACTATGTTTTTAAAATGTCTCTTTAAAAAATCTGTTATTAAACAAAATTTATTTTAAAGTACGTTATAGAAATTAATTCAACAGCTGATACTCAGAAAACATAATTACGATTTTTTTTAGTTATAGGAAAAATTTCGATTAGGTTTCAATGCGCAAATTACTTACATAATGAAGTTATTTTTTTTACGCTTAGTAATTTATTGATTGATAAAAATCAAAATGATTGAACAATAATCTAAAATTGACAATGGAATATTATAACATCAATAGAAACTAATGAAACGTCAAAAGATGTTTTATTATGTTTATTAAATTTTTCCGCGTTATATCAAAACCACATTAAAACTAATATTTATGATTAGCTGAGGCAAGGTAAGGCAAAAAAAAATCAGTTTTTTAACTCTAGAAATGAAGTAATATACGAGCTAATATTTAGAAAAGTGCCAATTTGAGTCCCAAAGACTTTTCCCTAGTATTTCAATAACTAGTTAAAAAAATAATTTTCCCCAGAAAGAAGATAAGGTTCTGCTTTCATTTAATCTAATAACATCAGAAAAAAAACTTTTTTTTCTTCAGAAAATATTGTTTTTATACATCAAAAATCAGATCGGTAACGTGTCCCCAGTAGCAAAGCTTAGCATGCAAACAGGTCATGCACACTTTCTAACTTTCCAAAAAAACGCACTTGCACAAAAAACGATTCTATTTTTACCCCTTTGTTAATATTTTACTTCATTTCTGTTTTAATCAATTTCTGATTTTCTAGGGAATGCGAAATAAGCGTGTCCCAAGTTCCGCCGTCAGAGTGGTAACAATAACTTCCGATCTATATTTAGGCCCCCAAAATCATTTCCTGCACCTATACCACATGATACAGAGTACCTGGTGGGATGTTTTATTGAATCGTAATTAAAAATTTGCATTTCTGCATCTAAAATTGTAGGTAAGATTTTTTAAAGTGATTTTATAAAATGTGTGTCATTTGAGTCATCAGATCGGAAACACGCTCTAAAATGCGCAGTTTTTATTATTTTAAAAATTATTTTATATATAAGTATAGTCCTTTATTACAAGTGAAAAAACCACGTGTTTGATTTTGGTTTAGTGCGATCGACTCGGAAATAAAAAAAAAACTTTGTCAGTTTGTCAGATCGGTAACAGTCAGAGCGGTAACATTGAAAAACAGCGAATATGTTACAGAACTAACTCACACGTTTCAGAATTATAAAAAGCAAAAATCATAGGTTTTAGCCATATATATTGAATATTTTTGTTCTTAAAAAATGAAAAGCAATGAGTTTTAGTACAATTGCTTCATTTGTGGTTTGTATGACCTAACAATAGAAGTTAGTAAAATAAGAAAAATTGACACTGCAGAAATTAAGTTAATTAATTATTATTATTTAATTTATTTATTTATTTATTTATTTTTTTTTTTTTTTGGTGCTTCAATTTCTCATAACTTCGCTAAATAACTAGATAATAACTAGCATGCTAAATTTGAATTTCTGATCAAGAAATTAAATTTCCTGCAACTAATTAAAGAAAAGCAAGCAGCAGAGTTGTGTGTTGAAAAAGTTGAAGTTGTGTGTTGTTTCAAAACAAAACAAATGTTTTATTAGCTTGGATTTGGTAATCTCATAATTTATTTTATCTAAAAACCTTATCGCTTATTTTTATTTCCAAGAAATGCTTTTTTACAATGAAATTTGATTTTTTAGCCTAATATATATATTTTAATGTAATTATCTTGATTCTATGTTAAAAATGCAAGGAAATGATATCATATTTAGAGATGTTAACGAAAACTGAAAGCATAAACTCAAATATGTAACTCATATTAACATCAGATCTGTAACATTCATCAGATCTGTAACAGCTTAAAAGTGAGTAATCTAAGGAGGGGGTAAATAACTTCCTTGACCTCCCCCCTTTTATTTTCTTGCATTTAGACCCAATTTAGACTTAAAATCCAATATTAGTTTTTTTCTGCAAAAAAAATTTTTTTTTTCAGAAAACTCCAATATCAAATTGGCATTTTTCTAAATATTGGCTCATACTCGTATTTAACAAAACGCTACGGATTATAAAATAAAATGCATCAAAAACAAAACAGTAATGATAATTATTATTATTATTTATATTATTATTATATATTATTAAAATAAAAAGAATAAATATATAAATAAATAAACAAATAATATATTAATTAAAAATGGTAAAACATAATAATAAAGAAATAACTAAACAAATAAATAATAACATTTTTAATGACAAAGTGTAATAAATAGTAAAAACTAAAAAAACAATAAGTTAAATTTCAAAACGCATTGAGTTGAAGAGCTAAGAAATATTACACCTTCGACGTTAATTACAATTATAACATTGCTTTAAAAAAAAAGAGCTATTTCTCCCCTTAATAAGTTTATACTCAAAACAATATATTTAGGTGAAAAAAAATGCAAAAACTAACTGTCAAATTCATAAGAAAAGAGAGAGAAAAAAAAGCATTTGAGACACAGTCGAAACAAAAAGCCGAACGGCTGAGTCGATTTCCCCAACTCACATGTATCGAAACATGGAAACACGCTTTACAGCACTAAAAGCATCACCGAGGTAAAACCACATTTACAGAGACTGTGAATGCGATTTCCTTTAATCATGATTTAGTGACTATTTTCACAGTTAAATTTTTATCTTTCATTTATTTACTTTGATTTATTTCTTTCTCCAATAATTATCATCAGTAAAATATGAGACAACACTGAACAAGATAACATCTGCACGAACTGCATTACGCTTGTTTAATTTATGTCTTCAATATGCCTGATAAATATGTCCGCCTGTTCCTGATAAATAGGGACGCCATCCTTGTCAATGAATTAGCAACATTTTTTAGTCCTCTGAACAAATATTTTATTCCTTAAAAGTTTGCACTTCATTTATTAAAGTTCAATTATTTCTCTGTTAATGTTTTATTATTTGCTAAAAATTTGAAATAAATATTTCCATGGATAAATCTCGCTTCCCCATTTTTTCATTACTTCCATGAATTATAATAGTGAGACAATAACACGTAATTTTCACCACGAAAAGTGATGTGTGCTATAGAGTAATCTCTAACGCAAAGTATTTTAGCACAATAATTAGTGTTTACAGAATATATCGTTTTGGTATTTAATATATATATTTTGTGATAACATCTTTAGTTGGGTGAGCTCTTTCCGTTAGTTGAAACAAGTACGTTTATTTGCATTTTACAGCTTTACAATTTATTTCAATAGGATACCTCAAGTTATTTGGTTATACCTAATACTGTAGTTCGAGTTTATCGAAGAGTTACGTTTATTGCATTCAAAAGCAAATAAAGAGAGTAGTAGTGAGACACATTTCCACGGAAAAGTTGGACAAGATACTAATAAATACGCCATTTGGAGACATCAGTCACGTGTTTCAGTTGTACAAGAACAAATCGGTCCCAAGCAGATGGCGAATGTGAATAATGTTGGTTGCTATTATTATTATTATTATTATTATTATTATTATTATTATTATTATTATTATTATTATTATTATTATTATTATTATTATTATTATTATATCAAGTTTGTTTCAAATGGGGTTTAGTTTAGATTCTTGCCATTTGCAGACCTAGTGCATTCTCCGAGACCGGCATCCACTCTTTCATGTGGCACCATCATCGGCGGAATGCCATTGCCACGAGAATTTTGACGCCCAGTTTCCCCACTAGATGGAGGCACCTGTGCTCTATTCGATGCGGAACTGCACTAGGAGTTTAATTTTGCCAAGAGATACTATAAGCCAAACAAGTACTCGAGGGATCTTTTACATGCCGCATAATCATACGACATGAACATTGTCGATTTTCTGCATCATGAAAATCCACCAACTGGAGACGGGTTTGATCCCGCGCCTTTAGGCGTGAGAGGCCAGTGTCTTAACCACTACACCACTCTGACGGATTATTACACTGCTCGACATTGAAAATGCAACACCAAGAAGGAGTGGTCAGAAATTGATGAAATTTAATAAGAAGACAGAGACAGCATGGAACAATAAATGATATTTATTTCAAAATAAATAAGCCAAATTTAGAGCGAGGATGGCCAAGGCCGTATCCAGAGGGGGGGCCCGACGGGCCCGAGCCCCCCCCGAAACCCGAAATATTTTATAATGTAAAACAAAAAAAGTTTTCTTTTTTTTAATTTAAAATAGCAAAAAAAATTTTTTTTTTCCTTATAACTATTAAAACAAGTGAAAATTTGAAAAAGTACAAAAAAAAAAAAAAAAAAAAAAGACAATTCAAATTCTCATTAGCTGCAAAACATACTTGAAAACAACTCTTATTAGCACTTAAAGGTCTCTTTCCCAAATCAATTCAGGCTCAAGGCAAGCTACTTGTCAGTTTGATCGGCGCTCTCCCCCTCCCCCATAAAACTTATACTACTCAGATTTTTACCTCCTAATCGCCGGGCCCCTAGTTTCCGACTAGGCTGAGATTGCCTCTCACCGCCCTGATTCAATTAAGAGGGTACTTTGTTGGTCCCCATTTATAAGCATTTGTAACCTTTGAGTAATTTTAATAGCTAAACATGTCTTCAATCAACAAGACCACACAAAAACAGATAAGTTCACAGACCCTCTGTTTTGTTGGACGCTCACCAATCTTAGACAAAAGTTACTTTAAAAAATTCCGTTTACAAATGCTTATAAACCTTGAAAATTTTGTTAAATGTAGCTGTAAACCTTGAATTTTAAAGTTTCTAACACAAATGGCGGGGGGGGGGGGGGGGAGTTTGCATCTAGTTGCGCGAAACTCAGCTCCTTGATTAAAAAAATATTCTGCGTAATACAAAAATCATATTCCAGCATTCATTGTAGCATATTTTCAAAAATAATTTTTTGTGACTCACATGTTTCATTTCTGACTATTCATTAAATACCTAATTCAGTATTTTAGAAGTTACTTTGTAATTGATTCCTTTATTAATATGTTAAGCACGAGAAAAAATATTACCCTACCTGTATTCTTTTTCGTTTTCTGCAGTACTAGTGATTGAAAAAGAAATTGTCGTTATAAGTATTTTTTAATATCTCTTTTTAATCTTTAAAAGATGTGTCTTTCAAAGTTTTAACAATTTCGTAAGACTGTCCAATCAACTATTAAAACGTCACAGACTGAAAAGTGCAAATGAAATGCTTTAAAGAATTTTAACTGTTCTAGAGTCTTTGAAAATCATTAAATACCTTTTTGAAACTCCTTTAAAAGTGCTTCAATCCTATTTCTTATCAAATAATTAACCTATGAATTAACTAAATGGCCAGAATGTTACTCTCTCGTTAATTATTTTTTAAGTCTCTACACTATTTCTGTTAAAGAATTTTATGTGTTTTATGCTATTGGTTATTATATGTTACTAAGTGCTGGGTCTGTCGGTGAGTTGGGGAACTGATAAAAAACTACTAGGTAACTATAGTGAAAACCGATGTAAGCAAGTGATAATGTGTTAATCTTTTCCTCCCTTGTCCTTCCTCTCTGCCACTTAATATTAACCGTTTGTTAAACTAAACATTTTTTATGCTTTGATTAATCTTAATTTGCAAAGGACTGCAGAAAATTTATGAGATTGTTGTTTGCCTACTTTTCCAACATATTTTTGAAGTCCCAATTCCCCCATATAAGGCCTCAAAATGCAGAATTTTAAAACTTTTTTTCAAAAATTTGCCCGGGGGAGAAACCCCCGGACCCCCTAAAATTACAAATATTCTACCCCACTTAAAAGAGTTCTCATTGCATATCTCTCTTGATACCCCAACCCCCAATAAAGGTCAGTTCAAGAAAATAATAAGAATAAAGAAATGGAAAAAAAAAAAATACACACACGCACACGTCAAACATCGGGGAGGGGGGGGGGAAACTAGAAATAAGACTCATAACACACACAAAAATGTATGTGTGTTTGAGCAATGTGCGAAAATGGGCCCCTCCCGAAATTTTTTTCTGGATACGGCCTTGAGGATGGCGTCGGCTCAGTAAGAAGTAGGACCACCGCGGACAGCGATGCACGAAGAAACACGTCTAGGCATGGAGTCAATAAGCCTGCGGATAGTGTCCTGAGGGATGGCACTCCATTCCCTTTCAACCATTTGCCACAGTTCGTCCTCTGAACGAGGCAGTGACAGGTTCTGCAAACGGCGTCCAATCACGTCCCACACATGTTCGATTGGTGACAAGTCAGGAGAGTATGGTGGCCAGGAAAGCATCTGTACACCTCGTAGAGCATGTTGGCTGATTCGAGCACTGTGAGGCCGGGCGTTATCCTGTTGAAAAATTGCATTTGGCAGACCCTGAAGGTAGGGGATTGCCACCGGCCGCAGTACATTATCTGCACATCGTTGGGCCGTCATAGTGCCCCGAATACGAACTAGAGGTGATACGGAATTGTATGCAATAGCGCCCCAAACCATTATGCCACGTTGTCGCGCTGTGGGGCGTTCCACAGTTACTGCCGGATTCGATCTTTCTCCACGTCGACGCCACACACGTATGCGATGACTATCGCTGGACAAACAGAAGCGGGATTCATCTGAGAACACTACGGTTTGCCATTCTGCCATCCACGTCGCTCTGGTCCGGCACCATTCCAAACGTTGGAGTCTGTACTGTGAGGTCAATGGCAGTCTTCTTAGCGGGCGCCGTGATTGCAGGCCACGTGCAACCAGTCGACGGGAAATGGTTCTGGTCGACACAGGAACATCCAGGGTACCTTGCACGTGCTGCAGAATCGACGTACAAGTGACTTGCGGGTCCGCCACAGCTTGTCGGTGAATCCGTCGATCCAAGCGGTCTGACATCACTCTGGCTGCACCTGCACCCCTCAATGTGGCTACATTTCCTCTTTCCAACCATCTCCGACACAGCCGATGCACAGTGCTTGCATCCATGTGGGTATCAGCTGCAATTTGACGTATGGACCAACCTCCCCTTCTCAGTCCGATCACCATACCCCTTGTAAAGTCGTCTATATGCTGGAAGTGTCTTCGTTGAGGACGGCGTGGCCTTTCCTCCTATCATACGTATATCCTTCGAGACAAAAACCAAATTTCTCCGATAATTAGTCTGGCAGAAAAACCAACATGAACATAGCCCACTTTTCAACTTCATTCTCTTATATCTTACTTCACGTGCGTCGGAGAGCTGCGCATTTCATATCATTTGCATAACTCAGTACCGTGCGTCTACGGTAAAATTTGCATGAATTTCTGACCACTCCTTCTTGGTGTTGCATTTTCAATGTCGAGCAGTGTATCATCATTATTATTCCAGAAAAAAATCTCCACTAGTAGCATTATGGCAAACCGTCTGACAACTTATTTACAACTGGTCTATCTTCTATGTCAACGCAGCATAAATAATAACTATCGATAGACTCGTCAAACTATTATGGTCAGGAGGAATACAGTGGTTCTGATTCGAAAACAAACAAACCGTTACTATCTGGCAATAAAGATATTAGGCCTCAATTTCTTTTAAAACATCACTAATTAAACATTTACACCACATACATATTTTCGTGCAAATGGGAGTGACTTACATTGATTTTATCTTATTGCTGTTTCATTTATCCATTTCTTATATATCGTATTTTACGCTTTAATTGCAACAAATTTTAAAACTTCACAGCATTTTAAATTAGAGTATTATGGCTACATATTGGATAGATATACAGGCTCTGTATAGTTTACACTTGTTTGTGTGGACTAGGAAAAAAATTAAAATTATCCATTTTAATTAAAAATGCAGAAGTGATTTTATCGATCGTCCCTGCAGAAAATAAGTATTTAGATATAAAAACAGAATCGGAGGAAAAAAAATTAAAATCCCCTGAAAAGCATTTTTTTTAAATTGATTATAAGACGTCAGATCCGAAGATCTGAATCCGTGAGTATCCTTTTCACAAAATATAGCGCACTTAAATAAGACACTTCCAAAAAGAAAAAAGCAAAGTGCAATTTTAATCTAGCTGTACTAATTCATTGCTCGCGTAAAAGAAAGAATAACGGACTGCAGCTTTCCATTACATCTCAGATAATTGATGTTTCTCAAATGAAAAAAAAAATTATCTTACTGAGCTCAGTAAATCAACCATTTTTTTAGCCAATAAAAGATGAAATCATGCCATCTAAGTCTATTATCTCCCAAAAAACAATGAAACAAAAAGTTAATAAGCTAGATCAGAAAATTGTAACACTCATTCATAAACATTCGGGAGGAAAAGATAATTTATAATCCCAGACAAATAAGAAATACAATTAACGCGGAAAGAAGTTAAAGGAGCTTAAATTAAGCATGAACCCGATTTAAAAAATGAGTTAATTAAGATCTCTCTGAAGGACAAATGAAACTGCAAGGGAGTAAATTTCACAAATAATCTGTCTTTTCGATTTTAGAAAAAAAAATTTAAATTGTTTCGAAGTTAGCCATTATATTTAAATGTAACATTTAATCGAGAGTAATGCACTTAAAGTTTAAAGAAAAATTTACGTAAATTGAAGCGTTTAAAACAAAAACTAGCTTTTTTTTTTTCTCCTTTTTTAATTTCACAGTAGAGACAGAAAACATTTTACACTCTATCCACTTAATTTTTCAAAAAACATTTTTTTTTCGTTTGCAAAACATTTGATGGAAGATTTCACATTTTTGTTTTCATTGTGAAACCAGCAGTGCTGTCGAATTTTTTACAGAGATATATAATTTGGATCGAACTGGTCTTGGAAGTATATCAGCCTTTTTTATTTAAATTTTTGAGCAGTCACGATGCTATTTAATTTCACTCAACCATTGTTGACATTCTCTGGTTTTTCAGAGTGAAGAGAGTGCAATAATATCGTGAGAAAGCTCTTGTGAGAATGTGCAAAAAGAGATTATTTGATCCAAAATCTCGTGAACATGACAATCAATTAGAAATGCTCATTCTGCCCTTCACATTCAATTCGCTAATGTAATAAATCTTGTAAAGCCTTTTTATGTTTTCGAAGCCGCTTGAAAAAAAGTCTCCCCCTCCCCTCAAATTATAAACGCATTTCCAGAATTAAAAATAATAAATGCGCCTCAAAAAATTTTGAAATAAATTTGCGCTCTTAGTATTTTTAATAAAATTTTAATATGTAAAAAAAGGGAGAGCGGAGAAGGGAGCAACTTGAAATTTGAAAGAAAACTTTCGAATTATTAAATATTCCAAACGCAAAGAAAATAAAATTGACTTTTTCATCTTTACCTTCCCTACCATGTTACATCTTATTTAAAATGGTTTTTTTTTTTTTTTTTTTTTTGGAAAGAGTAAACTCCATTTTACTCCTGCAATATGAATTCCGCTCCTCAAAAACAAAAATTCAAGGAGTAGTAGTTTCACGCATTCTTTTCCGTAAATACGCAATCCCTTTGCACATATTCAACAATTTAACAAATTAAGGGATGACTTAAATAAAAATTTACAAACAACCCACATGGGTAATATGTTCAATTTTGATAAAAACAAAAGAAAAATAATTTTGATCATCAAGAAAAAATATGAATAGAAATATTTACACAATGGTAATGAAAGCAAATAAATACAAAAATTAAAACAGAAATAAAAATAATAAAATTAAAAATAAATGACAAATATTTTTTTTAAAAAAAATGAGAAATATTAAAACAAAATAAATAAATTGAAAACCAAATGAAAAATAAAAATTTGAAATAATAATAATGATTGTTAAAAAATAAAAATTCTAGTTCTGTCGATTTTTTCTGCTAAAAAATGTTTAATGCCTTAAAAAAATGAAAGTGTAGTTAATAGTAATAATTTTTTAAAAAATATATCCAAAAAGAAAATGATCATGAAACGCATTGAAAAAAAAACCTCTAGAACTATATATGCTTGCAATTGAAGATGCAAATATCTAATGAAATGTTAGGGCAGAACGCGAATTGCTCAGGACAGAGGCAAATAGTCTAATCAGCATTAATGTGCGACCACTGGTTGAACCGAAGGTAGGTTGACTTAAGCTCAGCTACCCAGACTATATGTAAGCAATGCAAAGTCTGTGAGACAGCGAGAGTTAGAGAGTTACCACAAACACAGCTAAACCTCGTGCAATTAAGGTACAAATTAAGCTAAAGCTAGTGTTTGCTAATACAGCACACTGATAGTGCCTAGATTACCTAGCTACGAATCCAACCGCAATTTCATTTCATGCAAAGGATAGGATGGAGAAATGTAATTCAATACATCAGACGTTCAAACAATCTGTATTATAAGACGGTGTGGTCGAGATCCTTCTAACCAGGAATTGGCACTATACAATAGTACAGAGGTTACCAAAGTCCAGACTTCCACATACCCTCTCTTGAAAGATTACGAACTTTGCGGACCCCTAACATTTATTTTAATTTTTTGTAATATGTTTTTACTTCTTTTCCTTTCTTTCTTCAAATTTATTTATTCATTTTGCTGTACATTTTTTTAGAGCTCTTGTCTAGTTTTCACTATTTAATGGAATAATGGAAGCCGTAGAGCAATGGAATGGAATTGTTAAAATCAGGGCAGTAACCACACTATTGTTTCGGGGAGGGTTTTGCCAAATCATTCTCGTGAAATATATATGCTAAAGAAAATTTTATTTCATGTTCTGCACTCTATTGCTTTTTGTTACAGTAGACGATTAAGGTGCATTAACATGAAAAATAAAATAATAACATATCTTTCCAATGCAGGAAAAAAATCTAATGTGTACAAAGCAACTTCGCCCCAGTCAAAAAGGTGTATTGTTGTGCATGAAATTATGTTTGCAAAAACTACTATAAAGATAAACACTATAGATAAATCCAAATATCTGTACCTCAGAACCAGACTAACGTAAGTCCATTTTCGTCATTTTTCGGTAGAGGGGAAAAACGATTGTCAAATACATCGTTTTCCCCCTCTACTGAAAAATAACGAAAATGGACTTACGTTAGTCTGGTTCTGAGGTACAGATATTTGTACTATCATTCACTAATGATAATTTCATTTTTCAAATGGAGTTATTATATTAAAGTAAATAAGAAAATTAAAAATAAAACAGTAATAATATTATTTTTCAGCAAAAAAGGGCCTTAAAAAGCGTTTTTGAAATAGTTTTGAAAATTTTCGGAGGGGGTTTGAACCCTCAAAACCCACCCCTTAAATACGGTCCTGGTTAAAATCGAGGTTCTGGAGGTTTATTGCACATTGAGAAAATGAAAACAAGAACTTTTTTTTTAATTCCTTTTAAATAATATTTCGTTTTATTGCTACTCGTTGTAGATAAAGATATTATAAAATTGCCAGCAGATTGCAACATTGGGACTTCCTTTTTATATTTTCAAGTAAAATGTGCTTAACAATGTAAAGTAATGCAAAATTCACCCACACATTTCAAAATTTCCTAAATTCACTTTGAGTACTTTAAAAAAAAACAACACCACATTTTATAAGAGAAACTATATCTAAATTGAAGGGCAAGTGGATAAAGGTATATGTGACATTAGAATTTCGCCGATTTACAAATTCAAAATAGTGTGCGTTCAATTGTGTTAACTCACAAACACAATTGAAGGGGCAAGTGAATAAAGGTGATGTGTGACATTTTTTTAAATTTCTAGAAAAAGCTTTGAAAGAAAATGTATCACCTTTTCACCTTCATCCAAGGTAAAAAGTATGTTTTTCCAAAATTGTCACATATCACCTTTATCCACTTGCCCCTTCAATTATGAGAAGATTTTTAATCAAAAGATAAAAGTTTGAAGTCCGTTAAAAAATATCCACTAAAATAACTTACTTGAACGTTGAATATGAAAATATTTTCTTTGGGGCATGGTACTATAGCAGCTAATCCTTCAAGAAAGTAATCAAATAACGGTGATAAGAAGGCAGTTTGAGACAAATCATCAAGTCTGACGGTAACGCTATTGAACAGCATGGCCTCAGACACCAGGCGAACCTTAAGTTGGCATTCAGCGTGAACTTCATTGATGCCATCTGAAGAAGAGAAAAATATATACTTAATAACAGCAAATTGACACTAATTCTTTGATAGATCAAAAAGAAAACAAAAAAGGCAATAAATAATTTATCGTTTGCAAAAAAAGGAATAAGTAAATAAACAATAAATGACACAAAATAAAAAAAATTTAAAAAAATCAATAAAAAACAAACATTTTTGTTTATAAATGTTAATTTGGGTAGAAATACTATTTAATAAGCTAAAATTGAGAAAATAACATTATTTCTGCTAACTCCCGAAGAAAAAAAAGAAAGAAAAACTCTTGTTTCTTCTTCTATATAGCTCTTCTCGGGAACAATACAAGAACAAATTCAAAACATGAAATGCAACCTAAAATACCAAGCCGAAAAAGAAAAAGCCTATAAAAATATCTCTTTCTGTTTTATTAATAACGCATAAAAAAGGAAAGAAAAGAATTTCTGGATAGAAAAAGTAACAATAACTTCAAAAAATATATCAAAGCCAAGAGAAAGTTTTGCTACGTTTAATCTTAATTTTTTTTCTGAGACTAATATTAAATATTTTAATTAATATAGTCTAATTAACGTAACCAGCATAAGCCTGAAATTCACTCTTGACGACAAGAAAGAATTCAGACTTTCATTGCAAAAAAACACGCAAGCGACATATTCTAATTAAAACACAACTGAAAAATTCATATTCAAAGAGATAAACATTTTTTTAGCTGTTTCAAAGCGTTAAGAGTAAACTGAACACGTATTTAAAAAAAAATAATAATAATGTAAAATAAACGTGCTGAAGAAAAGGAGAGGGGGGGGGGTGATAATATTACGCTAAAAAATTCAAAATCTGCAAAATTAAATACTCACAGAAAATAATAATAACTAGCTGCCAGGGCAGCTAGATTAGCTTCCTGAGGCATGTTGATGCATAATGTTACCCTTACTAAATTTTACCTCATTCTGATGTTATATTATTTGATATTATTTAATATTCACAAGAATTCGAAACATACTACGCGCGTGGCCTGATAATGCCCCAAGCAGCTTGCTGCGTGGCCCGGCGTTGCACGGGAGCTTTGTGCCTTTAAAGTAGTAAAGAAAGTTTCAACAAACTACTCGCCGCCAAAGCGGCTCGCTAAGAGCCGCATCACGCCTTTACTTTTTTCCTGCATCAAAAAATCTTTCGAATTATAGAGATACTTCGCGCATTCAAAATGGTGAGAATTCAGCAAGTTCAGCTCGCTCCAGGAAAAGAAGCAAACATAGATAGACATTCAGTTTTTAATATAAGTAGATGGCTTTTCAAGCAATTTATGTTTTAAAAATTACAAGTAGCTAAAGTAAGCGATAAAAGTACTACGCACGTGGCCCGCTAATAAGTTTCGTGTTTAATTTAGTTAAGCCTTCATTCAAAATTCTCATTATCATAATTATTACTGTTTATCATAGTAACCACGTTTTGCAACAATGGATTTCATATTTAATCATTTAGGTCTAATAGCTTTAAATTTGACTAGTTATTAATTGATATCTTCATTAATTTAAGTGGTATAATTATATAAATTAAAACTAATGAAGCCTGAAAAATTACCAATCTATCGGTACCTGGTTTGACTTTCAGTTCACTGGCGTTCAGGAGAAAGAAGCATGACATAGATAGATAGAAAGAAAGATAGAAAGATACTCAGTTTTTAATATAAGTAGACTTTATAAAATTCACCATACATTCAGTATTTAAGTTCTAAAAACTGCTTACTTTTCAAGCAGTTCCTCTACCCCCTAAACATTTTGGTTGGGAGAGAGGAAATTCCTCTCAACCTTCTCAGTTTCAATGCCTATCTATTACTTGCAATTTTTAAAATAACATGGAAGCTGAGAGTGAAGTAAAGGGAAATGATCAGTCATATCATGGATACAACACCAATTCATGAGATTGGAAGGCTGCGAATGATCAAGTGCACATTAAATGTTGATTTTCGAATTACATATGCATGGGCGCCGGCAGGGGGCTGCATGTGCACCCTCCTGACTATTAGTAAAAAAAATAATAAGAAAAAAAAAAATTCATTAAAAAAGGACATATGATTTTTCTAGTAAAATATTTGTGTGTGTGTGTGTGTGTGTGTGTGTTTTTTTCTTTTTTTTTTTTTTTTTTTTGCCTGTCAAAATGATTTTTTTGTGAATGAAAAAAAAGTGCTTCGGGCTAATGTTTTTAAATGATGCAAAAATTTTTTTTGCTGCTAATTTTTCTTTGTAAAAAAACTATTCTTATTAATGTTCACTAGATTTTTGTTCACTATTTTTTTAGTAAAAGATTTTTTTTCTTTTCTTTTCTTTCAGCGAAAAAATTATTGATGATAATTTCTTTGTTTAAGTAATGTTGTTCGGTTGCACTCCCCCTACTTACGATTCTGTCGGCGTCTATGTCCAAGGGTGGATTCAGGGGTGGTCAACTGGTCAGCTGACCCCCCTGTGATGAGAAACACATTTTATCAGGTGCACAACAATTATCAATGTTGATCTCTTTGAAACAAAAAAATCATCCATGTATTTTGCACTAAAATATTAAATATTAGATAAGAACTTTATTTGAGAATTTTATTTTCAAGAATTTTATGATTCCAATATTGATTACATATAGACAATTATAAATTGCAAATTTATATTTTTCCTGATAGTAAATTTGTAGCAAAATAAATAAATGGTTAATTTAATAAAACATTTTAAAATATTACTTGCGGTGCAATATCGTATGATATTTAAAAGAAGGTTTAAATTTTACATACTTCGTTTTCCTTCCACTCAACAGATAAGGTACAAGACTAACGCACTAAATGAATGCACATGTGTGCATTCTTACTGTCGCGAAAGCAAAGAGCATTCGGCTTCCAGTCTCTGAAAACCGAAAGCTGCAACGAAGCAATGCATCAAAGCTGGCGCAGGTGGCTGACGAGAAAGAAACAAGCACCCGGACTAGACGGGGCTTTTCCGTTAGTTTCTCGCATCCGAAGTAAAGACACCAAAACATAACAAAGGAAGAACTACGGGGGAAAGAAAGTCTATGCATTTCACAGCTGCGTCGAAAACAAATATTTGCAGCACCCACCGTGGGATCTAATCATCGTAAGATTAATACGCAACACGAAACCATTAATAGTAGGAAACATCATGCGGTGCATGAACTGTTTTTCATTCGCTTGATACGAACTACTAATAAAGAGATTAAAACTATATTCAAATTTTGAGGACGAACCAACAATACAGCAAGCTTCATGTAATGAACAAGGTAATGCTGTCCGACCTTGGAAACCGCGCCTAGTACCGTGGAACGGTTCTATTTTAAGAAGGGGAGACAACTTGATAAAGAAAATACATTTATAAAGATGATACACTTATGAAGAAAATTATTATGAAAATTATCTATGAAAATTATTATGAAGAAAATACATTTATGCTTCGTCCGATATTATTTTATTTTCCTAGAACTGATAAGGAAGGAGAATCAGTTTAAAAAAGAAAATCATTAACACAAACCAACACGTCAAATAAACGAATCCATCAAAAACAAACCAAAGCAAAATCCCCTCACATTCATTATGTCTCTTATCACTATCACCCTTGTTTTGATAAAATCAGTAAAGACATGAGGCATGCGCAAAGTCGACAAAGGTCGACGGGAAAATATCACACAGTAGAACATCGTCGTTCCACCACCGTATTTTACAAATCATAATATTTATGACACGATGATCATTTGCCATCAGGGAATAAGCTCGTATACCCTCGTAGTTAGTTCCATAAACAACAAAAGCCGAAAAGAACAACCATATTTACGCTGGGCCAAAAGTATGCCAACTGACATTTTGGATTTAACCGCTTTGATAGATCCGGATTTTGTATGCGTTAATTGATGAGTGTTATATTTTGATTTTTAACATTAGACATTTTGTATTAACAATACATTCAAATATAATATTTTATGAATCACAATAGCCCCCCTCCCCGCCCCTTCTATTTTCCACGATGCTAAATCTTATTCGAAAATCATCGTAAAAATAAGCGTGGCTAAATTTCTGAGGCGTATTTTCTATTTTTTACGTGTAACGTACGCTCGTAGAGGCGTTAAAAATATCTCCGGTAAAAAAGGAAATAAAATTTACCACCATTCCTTTTTATAAAATTTTATTCAAATTAAAAATGACAACATAAACCCAACTAAGTCTTGTTTTACATAACTAAAAATGTGCAGCATAAAAATTACCCAACTGATAATTTTTGAAAAAACAACAATTTTTTTTATTTATAGTCAAAAAATACTATTTCGAGTTTTAATGCCTCGAAAACAAGCTCACTAAATGAAAATAATGCTTTTATGACAAAGGGAGAAAAAAAACCGCTGTCAGTATTAATAAAACACTTTTTTAAAAAAATTCGAAAAGAATTGTGCCGAACATATCAAAAAAATAATTAAAAGAAAACAAACAATGATAAAACAGTCAGCAAAAACAAAAATGTTACTCGAAATGCCTTTTAAAATACCGAAATAAAATCTCTTGTGGAATTAATAAAGCAAGATTTATTTCAAAAGCTACCCACCAACATAGTGGCATATTTCAAATCTCTGAACACTAAGGCTCGAGGCTACAGTCAAAGAGGAAACAAAGACGAGACGAAAAAAAAAAGAAAAAGAAGGAAGAAAAACCCCTAAGTCTTTTAAAATTCACATTTCTTGTTCACAGAAAAATGCTTTGCAAAGGAAAATATTTTTTCCCTGCACAGATTGAAAAATTCCGAGAAATACAAAACGCGGCAAGGAGCCGACGCTTTTATCTTATTAAACACAGCATGCACGAAAAAAGTCGGAATGCATCGATTCATCAAACAGCGCAAAAGGTAATGAGGATAAAAGGAATATAGTTTTAAGAAGCTAGTAACTGTGTTTTACTTAATTTTGTTACAACGACAAAGTAAATTACTTGTGCAGTACAGGATTTTATGAACCATCGAATAGAGGCAGTTTCCAAGTTGAATTTCGCGTAGCTGCTTGAAATGAATAAATAAACAAATGAATACATAAAAATGTAAGTTAAATACTTTAGAAAGTCTTGAAATCCGAAAATCAAAAATCCGAAAGTACTTTTATGAAGTTTTATAATTTTTATTTAATGTTCAGTGAACAATAAGAGTTACTTTTTCTTAAATTTTGTTGAAAAATTTAACATATTGTGTAACCACTTTATTTGATTAAATAACATACTGTTTTTCTAAATGTTGCTAAATTTGAATACTTTTATATTAATACCGGTGAAGTTTTTTTTTTTCTCCGTCGATTTTAGGGTGTTATGCTATCGACTGATAACACTTACTTATGACCATGTATCTCTTTATTATACCTTCCAGTACCAAATTAATTTCAAAAATGCAGTTCTTAATTCACACCCCATCCTATAACGATTCCTCAACCATCATACGAGAGTGGATTAAGTACGAATATAAGCCAGAGTTTTACTCTAATGCTGCTGATAGCAATAAATCTGAAGCTGGTGCTAAGCCAGTATGTTGGTGGGGATGTCTGAAGATGGGTTTTTGTGCTTTCAACGCACGTTGGAGATCTGGTGATCTAGGCTGCTTCAGAATGCCATGACTGAGCATAAGGTGTACACGTCTGTTGCGACCTAATCGTTACTACCATGCTGGCCACCCAAATTGCAAAACCAAGAAAGACAAGGTGATCCCCAACAATGGCGGCTACTCTGGCTACTGCTTTTGGCAGGAAGGACACTTCATAGAAAGCTATAAATTTAATCATTTAATACTTGGTCAACAAGTTATCTACGAAATAAGTTTTGCTCTTGTCTTTCTAGGTGTTACAATCTAGGTGGCCAGCAGCGTAAATTTCTCGCAAAAGAGGGCACCAGACCTGAAATTTTGAGATTGTTTCACTCGGGTCATTCCATGTGAAATCAACACACTGATTCAGACTTGATGTCTCAGATTTTCATGATTTTTGGTATGCAGCATTATATCATAGACATATGAAAAAATACCAAATTTCAGTTACATAGCCCAATTATTTTTGAAGTTATAAATTTTTTAAATTTTAAATTTCTTTGAAAAAACACCATACTTTAACACATTAAAATGCCTATAGGCTCGCAACCAGTGGTGATATTAACCTGGGACTGGTCTCATTTTAAAGCTGTTGAATAGGGCTTTATTATGATATGCTACAACATAGGGGTTAAATTTTTAAAAAAATTTAAATTTTAAAATTAAATTTTAAATTTTAAATTTTTCAAAAAGTGGCAATTTTAAAAATTCCAAAAAATTACCAAAAATTGTTTGTGATGTCTTAATACATATTGTAAAATTCTATGATGGGATCTCAATGGGATCAGGAGATACAGGGCTTCAGAAATACACGTTTTGTGAAAAATACCAGAATTAGTATCAACAGAGGAAATTTTGTACAGTTTATTGAATGAAACAAACAACACATATCAATAAAACAAGCAGTGGCTATTACTTTTAATTTTTTAAATAGAGGAATATCACATAGACACTTACCATTCTCAGCCTTATTTTATGAGTTAATTATTAACAAATTAATTTATGAAGACTTCAATTGTTGGAAGATACCCACACATTTGTTTAGTTCACTGTCTGGTAAACTGTATGTTCGGCCAGTCTGAGTGGTGGGGTTCACTTTGCACATTACATCTGAAAATGGGATCCACAGTGTGTCAGGTGGTGTGGGATATATAAATGAGGATGACGGACCTGAAGGATGGAGGAATGTAACTTGCACTTGACTGCTGTCTTCATCTTTATCCAGAACATAACTCAACCACCAAGTCTCATTATAGATAGATGTTATATACCCACTAATGTCTGAAAATGATGTCTGCTGAACGTCCTTCAAAACAGGAAATATGCTTGAAACATCTGCAGAAGAAAATAACTTTGCATTTACTTTGGTTCCACATCTGAGAGGTATAAAGGCATGAAATTTTTGGGTTCCTGATATAGTTAGAGCTGTATCGTACCGGTTAGCCAGTTGTTCTTCAGTTTTAATGTATTCTTCAATGGTCACAAATACAAAGTCGATGTTAGCTATGTTCTTATGTGACCATTCAAATAATTGCCTTGCATTCGTGATTTGATCCTGATACGGTCTTTGTAGGCTTGCTCTGGCGGCTAGTCTTTTTACTGTGGCCCCGAGCCCATCGCATGGACCTTTGCCATGTGCTGTAGCTGAAAAGTGCCATTCAGCCTCAGCTCCAAAATCTTGCTTGTAATTACACAAGTTAATAAAATTTTTTTTATTTTTGTATTGGGCTGCAGAGCCATCAGAGAAACAAAAGAATTTTTTGACAGGTCTTTGAAATTTGCACTTCAAGTATTCCATCAATTTTTTCTGGAACAGGTAGACAGCTGTAGTGTTGTGGTTGAGGCAGTCTGATATTATTACGAAATTTAATTGCTCAACTTCCTTCTCTTTAAAATATACCACAAAAGGGTGAATGGTTGCCTGAGTATTCGACCAATGATATGATTGTGCCTCGTCTTGTATAATAATAGAATAATTCTCAGAAAAGTCACAAATAACAGCTACTTCACATTCCAGAAGATTTTCCTTTGTGTGTCTCAAAAATGCACTTTGTTCTTTTGCTATAAAGTGATGACGAAGTAAGATAGGAAGTTTATTACAAAATACATCAATAAATTCACTAACCGGTTTTTGGATAATTTCTAAGTTACATCGATCCACAGAGATCCACTGTCTGTATGTGATAGTCTCAATTGCATTGTCTTCATATGCTTTTTCCAAAAGTTCTCTAATCCCTCTGGTACCCGGACATGACACACAAGTTGAAAAGAAGCAGTCAGTTGATGGTGGGGGGCTGCAAACCATCATTTGCAGGCAGTCCTTGTATGTTTTTATTTTTCCATCTGTCATTGAGCTCATTCTTCCATTTTCAAACATAAGCTTCACATTCTGATGAGTAGTGCACACACAGACTGAGTGTGTTCCACTCTGGCCTGCTAGCACACAATTTTTGGGTTTCAGCTCTGCAAATTTAGAAAATCCTACTTTTACAGCTGGGAATTTTTCTTTGAAAACTTCATAGGCTTCTTTTAAATTATTAAGCATCAACCTTTTTGCAACATGTTCTTTAATACCTGTGCTGTGGTCTTTCACTGATATAAAGTCCTTAATCCCCGGCATTGCTCGGCTTATTTCGTCACTTGTATAAAATCCTTTCACAATATCAACGGTATGCTTTGATAAACTTTTTCCTGGTTTCATATCAGGACCAGACAAGGCGCCCTTTTCTTTCAACAATGTCTTGGCTTGTCGAACTAAATAGTTAGGGGCTGAAAATTCCCGCATTACTTTCCTCACACTCCAGCTGTCAGGCATAAGAGTCAGCAGTTGAAGCTTCTTCTTCCTACTAGTGAAGCTGTTGTACAGTTTTTTCACATGTGTAAAGAACTCGTCTTGTGAATCATCATTCTCTTCATCGCTCGATGCATTCACTAGCAGTTTTCTCTTGACAGCCACATTGATTCGGTTGGCCTTTTCAGTAGAGTAAATTTTTGATTGCATCCTCTTTTTGTCTACAGGCGACTCTCCCATCTCTAAAAGAGAGCTGTTAAGGGAACTCAGAGCTTCAGATTCATTTGAAAATGGTATATCTATAGGTGATTCTTCAATTTCAGTATCAGACTGACTTTCTTCAGGTACCTTGCTAGTTCCAGGGGAAGTTTCCCCATCTTTTTCATTTTTCAACTTTGTCAGCTGCTTCCTACAACTATCACAGACCACGGATAACTCGGATGTTCCTGGAATCAAGTCACACATCCATGAAGTAACACGTCTCAGTCTTTTTCTTGCATGGGAGTGATTTGGCTTATTAAAAGGGTTAAAGCAATCCATTTTTACTATCTTGTTAGTGGTATCCATCATGAAAGTGATAAATAGGGAGAAATCAGCAAGGAAACGTGCAGGGGCCAAGAAATAAGTTATCTTCTTGATACAACATCACATGAAACATCAAATGAACTTCCTACAAGCAACTGTGATGCTAAACTAGCTGTAAATGAGTGATCTTGTCTGCTTGACCAATCAGCTTATACTTGTGAAAAGGGGAATCCCCCCACGGAGGGAAATCTCCCTTTTCTTACAGTTAAAGGGAATTTCCCTTACTTGTATTCCAATCAGCTTTCACCTAGTTAAAGGGGTTTCCCCCAAGGGAAATTCCCTTTTTATCTGAGTAAAAGGGGGTTTCCCTCTACATGTAGGCAAATGAGAGGTTTGCAAACATGGTAAAATGAAGTAATCACTGCGTTTTATTAATATAATAGGATCCTGCACATTGCATAGGAAAATTAGTTCAAAAACAATAAAATTTTACTAATATGGTATATTATTGACAAAACATGTGTATCTCTGAAGCCCTGTATCTCCTGATCCCATTGAGATCCCATCATAGAATTTTGCAATATGTATCAAGACATCACAAACAATTTTTGGTAATTTTTTGGAATTTTTAAAATTGCCACTTTTTGAAAAATTTAAAATTTAAAATTTAATTTTAAAATTTAAATTTTTTTAAAAATTTAACCCCTATGTTGTAGCATATCATAATAAAGCCCTATTCAACAGCTTTAAAATGAGACCAGTCCCAGGTTAATATCACTACTGGTTGCGAGCCTATAGGCATTTTAATGTGGTTAAGTATCGTGTTTTTTCAAAGAAATTTAAAATTTAAAAAATTTATAACTTAAAAAATAATTGTGCTATGTAACTGAAATTTGGTATTTTTTCATATGTCTATGATATAATGCTGCATACCAAAAATCATGAAAATCTGAGACATCAATTCTGAAACTCTTCCAAAATTGTGTTGATTTGACATGGAATGACCCTTCATAAATTGGGCAGGAAGCGTTTTTGGACATTTGAATGTATGAGTGATCAAGAAAAAAATTGCGGCAAGAAGAGAAGCTGTAGAAAACCAGCCTAATAAAAGGACAACGAGGACAAACATCACTGCAGAAAATATTGTTTGCCATTCATAATCTTATTAAAGAAGAACAACAGAGGAAAAAACGGAAAGCACTCACACATTTCTGGACTCTACAGAGTCCTCCTCTGTAGAGTACAGATCTATCTCCCTGCAACTAACATTTGTTTGGACCACTCTACAAGACTAAGAGAAAAATAGTGTGATGATGATACAAAAGTAGAAGATTTGGTGCGCGCTAGGCCTACGTCAATCTACTCTTGTCACGACGGCATGAGAAACTTACCAATCCGGTAGAGAAAATGTATATCCAAGAAGGATACTGTGTTTTAAGTTGATGTAATACATTAAAAAAGTTATAATTCCGGTTAATATCTGATTGCCCCTCGTACTATATAGAAAGATGAGTTTGCTTTCCAACGACTTCACGATTCATTAGCTAAAAGACAGTGTTACGCAATGAATCATGGAAGGGTCCTCACAAAATGGGACGTGGATTTTTAAAATAATTTGGTACTGATTTAAGGAGGGGTGCTCGGTCATAAGTAGATGTTGATCGATAGCATAACACACAAGAAATCTCCCGAGAGAAAAAAAGGCATCATCAGTATCAGTACAAAATTATTCAAATGCAGCTACTAATTTAAAACAAAATTTTCGACCTAAATGTAGCAACAAATTTGGAACAAAGGAAACAATGATCCCCCCTACCGTCCACAAGAAAATGATCTCATCGCGACTGGAAGCCATAGAAGCATATTAAACAGGAAATAAAATTAACGGTCGAAAAACGTTCCGCAGAAAAATATTAAAATTTTCACGACCCAAAAACAAAATCCAAAGGGGGGAAATAAGGTAAAGAAATTTAAAAACAAAAACTTCTACGAAAATCTTTTGAAAGAAGAGAGAAATAAGCTTTTTCTGGTGGAATTAATAAAGCAAGATTTATTTCAAAACAGCACTTAGAGTTGGCGGCATATTTCATCTTTTACAACACCAACTTGGGAGCTGCCCGGTGCGGCGTCAGGGTGTTTAAACCGTTGGTTATAGGGGGAATAGAATAAGTTTGTTTACGGAAATGTTCTTTCTGCCAAAAATGTTCGGGCATAAATTCAGAGTTCGCGAAATATATATTGCCCCAGGCAATTGACGCTTTCGTCTCAATAATGGAGAGCAATAAAAACGCAATTTTCAGATGAATTCCAGGCAAAAGAGAAGTTTTATGTGGCCCCAACAGAGTCATGTCTTCTATTTTTATTCGGAATCAACGAATAGGATGTTGTCAGGCGGAGCAGTAAATTAAAAAATAAAAAAACAAGCAGGTAAACAGGATTTTGGTTTAAAAAATATATATATAAGGCTTTCTTTAATGCAGATTAATGAAAATTAATGCAGGGTGGACGAAAAGCACATGGACAATTACTGCTTTTTTAAAATCGTATTTTTTTAACAAAAAACTACAAAAATCATCCGAATCTACACTGGAATCTATAAATGTTCCGGAAAAACAACAATTTATTTGTTGCAGTGCAGTAATCTGGAAATCCATATAAACGAAGTTCTACTGTAATAAAATATCTACTATTACATTAATAATGAAAAAAAAAAAACAGAGAAGATAAATATAGTAGATCAGAATGGAAAATCAAAATAAATGTTCTCTAAAATTAAATGCAAGGCAATAAATTAAAAGCAGACGTTTTCTCTCAAAAATATTTTTGAAATGGAAGAAATAAGCTCTCTTGCGGAATTAATAAAGAAAGATTTATTTGAAAACAGCATTTCGCAATATTTCATCATTTGGGATGCATAGGAAAAGTGGCAGAGATAAGCGCGGAAATCGACGAGGCACACTTAAACAACTGCACTTTATAAAAGAAATTTCCCTTTGAAAATCTGATGCATTCAAACTTTCTTTTCATGTAATTTTCAGGGTGATAAATAAAATTTGAAGATAAAGTAAATATCTTCAACGCAAAAAAACAGGACTTTTTCTCGTTATAAATAACGATATTTGTTTGTGTCTGGAAAGAGCAATTTTGACACCGTGTTATGATCAACATAAGATCGCTTTTTTTAAAGATTTTATAGAAACATAAAATAAAATTTAGTAAATTGAACATTGAATACTGAATTCAAACTGCAAGAGGTATACACACATACACGGGTGTTTTTCATTACAAAGTCGTCATTATAAGTGTTAGAAATAAGTGGTCGTTAGTCGCATTTTGCAACCACAAATTTTGAAATGACGCTTCCTACTCTAGGCGGCGAATTTGACACCTAAAATTGGTCTGCACGTGTGTGAAAGAAATTGAATTGTGTGAAAGAAATCATTGATGAGAAGAAGATGCCGCAATTTTTTTCTTTATTGTGAACAAATAGGTCTTGCTTTTGCTTTTAGGCTTTTCCTCTAGCGGGGGATTAAAACCTTTTTGGGGATTGATTCATGTTTCATGCTACGTGTCGGCAAAATACTTTAGTCGAATCGGGACTTTTATAGAATCACGTCATTTGACAACTTTTATTCTCAAGGTAGACCCCGTACAAAACCGTGTGACGCAGCTAGAATTTAATAAAACTTAATAGTCGAAAATCAAATTGATAGCTTAACCGTTTGAAGATATCACAAATGAAAAGAAGAAACGCAGACCAACGTGCCCCGGCTCCTAAGTTATTGCGTCATTTTGGTGTGGTCAGAATGAATTGTTAATAATATTATCACTTTTTTTTATGCAGAAGCCATCAGCTTCGACATACACTGTTAAAACTACGGGTGCCGCAGGAGTGCCAATAAGAAAGCTGGGGTAAAAGCAAGGTACCATGGGGTGCCGTAGCAATTTGAAATGCTCTTTCCGTACTAAAAGGCCTCTCAGAGGGTGCTTAATGCTTACTCTGTGGCGCCATCGACACCCTTTAGGCTTGCTCAGCTCATGCTCAGTGAGACATCTCGCAGTACCAAAAGTCGCCTTTGATAGCCTGTGCTTGCGCATTGCGAACCCGCGACCTCGCTTACGAGGAGAAGACTCTATCTCTACGCTACCGAGGCCCCAATATTCGCCCTTTCGGAGCATAAAGAAAAGCAATCATGTGGTAATAACGTGATTAAAATATCAGTTCCAAAGCAAATTCAACTGATACTACAAAAAATAAACAATTAACTACGCAAAATATGTTCAATTAAAGATATTCCGTGTCATACAAGAGATCTCATTAATTAAAAACTTAATACCCAATAAAAGTCATGAAAAATGTTTATTACAACATCATATCTAGTAATGATGAAATTAAATTTTACTTTAGATATATTAGTAAAATTACAAAATGAAATAAGTAACATTCTTGGTGTGATTAAAAACATAGAGCAATTAAACTAGAAAATAAAATCTTCATAATATTTGAGAATTATTTCAACGCACAAATTAAGCATAGTTGAAAATTCCAATACACTGATATTAAGAATATAAGCTACTTAAAGTATCAACAAATGATGCAATTTACAGAAGATAATAATAGTACTACATTTTTTTTTGAAAGGTACGATTGTATTTTAATTGGAATTAAGTATTTTCACTTTAATTTCTTGAAGAACATTATTATGAGGACAATACTTGTCGAGCAAATATGATTTAAATTGAAAACTGAATTAAAAGCTTATAAGACGACTAAGAATGTAAAGGCAGTAAGCAGGTTTTGAAACTATCTGATTTATGTGTTTTGAAAGAAAACAGTAATTACGTTTAGAAGGTTTATTATCAGTACAATTAGTGCATCGTTGGTTCTTAACAGAAAAAAAAATCTCATTCCAAGTTACAGTCGAGCCCGCTTGTAAACATATCGGTTATAAGAATATAACGCTTCATATAATACATTTTCAATGTACCAAACTATTGTAATGGAGCCTCGGTGGTTCAGAGGTAGAAGTTTCGGCTCGAAAGCAAGAAGTCGCGGGTTCGATTCCCGCCGCTGCCCTGGGTCTTATTTTTTCTCTTTGTAATGTAAATTTTTCTTGTGCTGTCTTATGTGTTTAAGAAGTCTAACGTCTCTCTAGGCAATGGCATCCCTATTTGCGTAGTATTTATTAAACTATACACACGACAACAGAAAAAAACATTGTAATGCATTATTTGGATCCCGAGATATGCTGTATTATACAGTAGAAACAAGCCAGTGTAATACTGGCAACAGAGGTTCCAGTTCAAAATTGTAAAATGTGCAGTAATAAACTGTAAAACTAGCAATTTTACAGCTTATTTCTCTAAACTAGTAATTTTACAGTCTACTACTGTAAAATTAAGCAATTTTAGTCTATTACTGAAAAATTACTATAAAATTAGCTGTATTATACTGTAAAAACTACGTCTATGTTGAACAGTGTAGTAATGCTTCAAATATATTTATCTTTTTAAAGATACCATATTTAGTTTTGGATGGTAGCTTTTGGACACCCTTACTGGACTGATTTAAAGAAAAAAGAAACAAAAAAGAAATTTCAATTAAACGCCACAAGAGCAAACTTAAAATTGGAAAAATATTAAACTTATTCATTGTTTTTAAACCAAAAAACCAGCATTATTTGATAGCACTTCCTGCTCTTCTCCACTTTTTATCTCCCTTTCCGATAATGAGTAATGCGGAAGCTACGGAAAACATCAGCACGCCCAATTTTTTTTCAAACCTTTAAATATATTTCACACTACGAAGGCTCAGCGTGATTTTTTTTTCCCTCCCTAAATCCACCCCACCGAACACAAACACGAAAATGCCTTCATTGAACAAGCTGTTCAATCAAGTATGACGTCATGCCCTTAACAACTTTGAATTGAAGGGGCTGCAGCAAGTACCGTGATTCCAGCAAAAACTTGTTTGATGCAGATTTCCTCCACCCCCCAGGGGAAGTTGCGCGGGTAAAAAATAATTTCCCCACCATTCAATCATAAGTCCTCACTTCAGTGACAATCCGTTTTATGGATTTGCAAACTTTTTCATTACACGCCAATATACAGCTAAGCTCTGTGATGCATCGGTTATTGATCAGCGATAGCACTTGGAGTAACTGCGAAAAGGGGGGCGCTCTTCAATTGATTGATAAAAATTGACAGCAAGCATCAACTCATTTTAAGCGCTGGTTGGACAATTTTCATGTTGATGAATCTGAAAAAAACTTTAAATGCGTTGATGGGTCGATTGTCAGGATTTTCTGCAAATTATTCTCAGACGGCACTACACTGTAAAAAATGAATGTTGTTTTTACAGTATAATACAGCTAATTTTACAGTAATAAACTGTAAAACTACTAATTTTACAGTACTAAATTGTAAAATTGCTAGTTTACAGTAATAAACTGTAAAACTGCTAATTTACAGTTTAGTATTGTGCTTTTTACAGTTTTAAACTGGAACCTCTGCTGCCAGTATTACACTGTTGTTTGTACAGTATAATACAGCTAATTTTATGGTAGTAAACTGTAACATTGCTATTTTTACAGTAATAAACTACAGTAATAAAATAGCTAGTTTTACAGTTTATCACTGCGCTTTTGCAGTTTTAAACGGAAACGTCTGCCTATATATAAATTAAACTGTAAAAACGACAAGTTATTTTTTGCAGTGCATCCTTAAATTGGGAATCTTATCCAAAGCAGTTATAAATTTAATGATATAGCTTAAGCTAGCTATATCATTAAATTAGCTTAAAGGGCTATCAGAATTTTACAACTAGTTACATTACAATATTAGCTTAACTTTACAAAAAAAAGTGTAACATTTAAAAAGCATTTAAAAAACACATTTTTAAGCTTAGGTTGGTCTCCCCCCCCTCTCTCCCTTTCCTCTTTTAGACATACATTGAAAAATATTCTGTAAAATTATTTAAAAGAAAAACCAAACAACTGTTCATATTAAATTGTAAAATTATTCCATAATGCTAAAGATTAAAACTTTTTAGATGATAGTTACTAAAAATAAAGATTATTTCGAAATGCAAATCATTTGTACGAAGCCATATTTAAAAGAAAAGAATTATTTTTTAAATTTTGAGGTTTAGAAACTAAGATCATCCTGATAGCTGTTTCACTTATTTATAAACACAATTTTATCAAACATAATTACTTTATTCTACAAGATTTTTATTCAACCTACTCCTTTAGTTTACTCTTCTGCATTTTCTTTTTACATTTACACTATCAATCGATGCAACAGCAGCATATTCACTGGCAGAAGACTTAAGAATAGCTCGCTGAAATTATAGTACTACCGAAAATAACGAAGATTTTCAACCACAAGGACTGCTATGTAATTATCAAGACAAAAATTTTCTAGCAGAACTTCAAATATTTATCTAAGATGTATAATGTAATCATTAATAAAACTTAGACAACATGAAATCTTTTCAAAGAAATAAAGAAGCAAATCTGAACAGCTTGAGCAAACAGAATTTTAAAAAATTGTCAGTTCAAAATTTAATCGCCATTTGAAGGAGAAAAATAGTCTTGCTTTTAACTTATTTTCAGAGGAATGGAAAAAAGATACAATGAAGCACTACATGAATAAATTCTTATAAAATACATAAAATTTAACTCGAAGATATTTTAACACTCTCCATCCAGCTTTTAATGCATAGTACAGAATAAAAATGCAATTTAAAGGAAATGAATTTTTTTTACACAATTCCTACAATATAAATGTATTTTTAACAATGCATCTGACGCAATTCTCTACATCTTTTTTTCACTCGATTTTCCTCAGTGCATAAAAACATGCGTACATACATAAAGTTTCATGCTTTGCATACATATCCGACTTAGAAATGGTAAAAAAAGCGAGAAAAAGCACTTCGCGAATGGTTCGAAAAAAAAAGGAACCAAGTTTCAACTTCTGAGAAGGCAATTTCGCCATTTGCTTTTTGTCACACATAGCTCGTATTTCGCTTGAAAAATCCAGGCGCATATTTTCCATTCTTCGTGCAGATTTTGCATACCAAATATACTCTCATACTGAAAATGCTAAGACTTGTATTAGAATGAGCTGGAAAACCCCCTCCCCTCCCCTGGATTCCGGAAAAGCCTTAAAAATTGATTTAAGATACGAAAAATATTTAAGTTGTTGCTTTGTTCGATACTTTTACAAGAGCAGTAGCAGGTGAATGGTATGATTCTGCATACAGTACTTCCACAGACGTGCTACCACCAGTAAATTTTCATATTGAAGTTCAAAAAAAGGCAGTTTTCTATTACACTGTGGAACAAAAAAAATTAAACACTCAGCGGCACTTATTTTGTTAATGGTTTTTGTAAACACTTGCATTATACATACACAGTATGCATTTACTTTTTTCGGATTGACTCTGGTTCTTCTGGAACGAATCACAAAATATTGATAAAAAAATTCCCCCTAAAGATCTATAAATTCGTTTATTCCCTCTAAATTATATTATTTTTTTTCACGTATATAGGTATAACAATTTTACGAATTAGGTATCAGATCCTGAAAATATCAGTTTGTGACTTACTGTGAGTTTACAAGCGCTTTTTGTCTGGAAAAATATAAGTTATTTACGGAAACGTTGTTTTAACCCCTACACCTGAAGATGGTGAAATTTTTATTAGCCCAGAAAGGTGAATATATATTAAATACCCCTATTTCGTATATGTATGGGATACTCGCGTAAAAACAACATTGGATTCGAAAACCTTTGAGGGAAAATATGGAAGTAGAAGAAGTTTTGAGCTAAATAAGTCTTCTACCTTAATGGTGCTCTTAAAAACGGAAGCCGTATCTTTCCTGCCTTAAATCGTGTAGAAACTGGAGCCGGGATAATTATTTTATTATAAAAACATTTATTACTACTTGAAAGGACACTTAAAACTTAATTCTTAATCTTACAGCCAATATTTTCGTAACTGTTTACATCCACTTATTTTCCAAGTCCACTTTATCGAAAGAACAAAAACATTTTTCCGATTCTTATCTGTTGCCAGATTCAGTTTTACAATATCACTACCTAAATGTTTGACGCTATAGTTCTTAGGAAGTGGCTTAACTGGAGTTACAACATACTCCCACCTTTGTGTTGCATGATTGTGCAACACAAATCTTAATCACTTGAATAGTTCAGTCTAGTTGGAGCCTTCACATTTCGTCCACATCTAGTCTTCTGAACTATCACTGGAACTGGAGAGGGGCTGTTAGAAACAACCAAGTCTGGTTTCGTAACCCTTCTGTCCACTCGCTCTTCCTCGGTAATCTTCTTATAGTAGCCTGGAAATTTAGCAGCTTCATCGAAAGTCAATTCTAACGGGTATATTCTCTGAAGGGGCCGAATAATTTCTCCACTCGCAGTACGTAACTTAGCAACTCGTTGAACTGAGTCCTTTCCTGTGTATAACTCGATCACTCTAGCTAGTGGCCAAGTTATTCTATTAGAATTGTTAGCTTGCACTAGAACGATTTCGCCTACGGATATTTTCCTTCCATTGGAAGGGACTTTGGGATGCCGCACCAACTCTCCCAAATATTCCTTTAGAAAACGTTGCCGTAAATTTTTTCTTAATGACTGGACGTATCGTATACGTTTTAGAAGATGGCGAGAATCCACCACGTCCAAATCCACTGTATCTTCTTCACGGAGATCTTGAATGAAATGTGCAGGTGTCAACGGTTGTAATTCATTCGGGTCATCAGACAAATACGTAAGGGGTCTACTGTTGATAGTTTTCTCACAATCACAGAGGAGAGTTAACATCTCTTCGTAAGTCACGCATGCTCTTTTCAAACTTTTCCGTAGGAGCTCCTTCAGTGCTCGCACCATTCGCTCCCACCATCCGCCATACCAAGGTGCGGAAGGTGGATTAAAGCGCCACTGGATTTTTTCAATGGCACATTCACGTTGTATCAAACTTATAATTGCCTTCTCTGCCACATCAAGCTCTGTGTTTGTAAGTTCACCGATAATCTTAGGGGATTTCTTACTTGCGTTATGGGAAAATCTTATGATCCAAGCAGTCATACGTAAAAGTTTCGTATACTGAGAAAAGTACAAAAGTCTATCACTGAACTTTTCATTGATAGTGAAGTTAACAGAAGCACTTATAGTTTTCTTGCACTCTGACAAAGCTTCTTCAGGATAGAGAATTTCTGCTTGGGGCCAAAGCTCTTGCGGCTGTTTTAACCAGTGTGGTCCCTCCCACCACTTTGCTTGCAGGAGCTACCTCCAGTTACAAGATCGGGATGGCAAATCACAAGGGTTCATATCGCCTGGCACATGCCTCCAAGCTTTAATGTCTGTCAGATCTCGTATTTCTTTTACTCTATTTCCGACAAAAGTGTTCCACGGCTCTTTCCGCGTAATCCAACAGAGGACAACCATGGAATCTGTCCAGTAATACGTTTTTAATGGCATCTTGAGATCTTCTAAAATGGAATTTGACAATCGAGCTCCAATCGCTGCAGCTAACAATTCAAGACGTGGAATTGTTGGAGAGTTCATGGGAGCTACTCTTGCCTTTGCAGACACCAACTGTACAGATACTCCCTCTTCATCCTCGCAACGCAAAAACGCACACGCTGCGAATGCACAAATAGATGCATCTGTAAAAATATGTAGAGAAGTTAAATCAGGATTCCCACGGAAAATTCGTCGTGGAATAGTACATTGTTTAATAAGATCAATATCTTCGATCCATTTCAAGTATTTTCTTTGTATATCTTCAGGAACAATTTCATCCCAGTCAATTTTGCGCCGCCACGTTTCTTGCAACAACATTTTAGGCAATAGTGTAGCAGGACAAGTGAAACCTATGGGGTCGTATATACTGTTCACTAGGGCCAATAAACTTCTCTTTGTTATTTTACCGTGATCACTACAAACTTTCGGACTCACGCATGAAAGCTCATCTTTCGGTATGTTCCATTTTAAACCTAGTATGTTTTGATTTTCTTCTTCCATTCCATTATAGGCCCAACAACGTAAATCAAACTGAGCTTCTTTCATAATTTCTTTTGACTGTGTGATCAGTTGACGTAGTTCTTCATCAGTATTTACACTCGTAATGAGGTTATCGACATAGAACCCGTTCTTCAGTTTTTCGATTGTTGTATCCAGTTCTTCGTTTTGATATTTTTCCAAGCTTAAATGATACCCAAGAGTAGCATTGAGCAAAAATGGACTACTCGTAAGACCGAACACCACTCGGCAGTGTTCGAAGATTTTTATCTTACTACAGCTCTCATCCTCCCACCATAAAAATCTGAGAACATTCCTATTCTCTGGACGAATGCTGATCTGAAGAAATGCTTGCCTGATATCCGCCGTAACCCCAATGACACCGTATCGGAAGTTTGTCAACAATGCTGGAATTTTCTGTATTAAACTAGGACCTACACTGAGGCAATCATTTAAAGAGGCTGAACCGGGATTTTTTACTGATGCGTCAAAGACCGGTCTAACTTTGGTCGTGTTAGAATCTGGCTTAAGAACTGGTCTGTAGGGTAGGTAATGGCCAAATGTGTGAGCATCAGAAGTAGAAACAGTCTCAATGATATGCTCTTCTTCCCATTGACGAAAAACTTGGCAATATGAGTCAAAAACCTTCTCTCTTTTAATTCGTTTCGTAACACTTTTTAATCTCGATTCTGCGATATTGTAATTGTCCGACAGAGAAGGATGTCCTGAAAGCCACGGTAAAGACACTTCGTAACGACCCTCATCATTTGTAGTAATTGTTTCCTTAAAATGAAGTAAGGTGTCTTCTTCAATCTGCAACGAATTTTTTCTTTCAATGGGATCGGATATTCCTAGGGTTTCCAAGTCCCAGAGTTTTGGAAGTTGAGAGTTCTGTAAGGTTAAGGATACCATGTTTATAACATTTTTTCTTTTCCTTGATCCTAAAATGCACCATCCAAATTTTGTTTCTATTGCTGCTATTCCAGATGGAAGTATTTCTATTCTACCAGTCATGATTCTACCAAGCGTATCAGCTCCCAAAAGCATTCTGATGGGGTACACTTGTTTTCCAACATCACTTAATTTAATGCCTCGAGAAGCTAGTTCCGAAATTAAGGCAGGATCTTGAACGTTAGGCAAAGTTGTACAAATTTCGGCCTGGTCGAGAACAGGTATCTTACAGGAAAAATTGTTGAACACACTTTTAACTTGTACATCGTAACGCCTATGCTTAGCTTCCGCTGTGACTCCTCCACCAAACAGTCCTTGCGTAATTAACTCCTCTCCTGAAGGCGATAGATCGAGCTCAACAGCTAGACTTTCTTCGATATAAGATCTGTGAGATCCGTCATCCAGAAGAGCCCTTACATATTCTACCTTATTTTTGTTATATACGCGTACAATTAGAGTTTTTAAGTATATTACATTCGTAGTGCCTTCAACCGAAATGAGAGAGTTCGAATTTCCTTCAGTTTTGGATGCTGTTTGATGCTTGCTTAAATCTGGACACAGCAGCGCATAATGCCTTCGATTGCAAATAATGCACCGTACGGAGCTTTTGCATTTCTTTGCAAAATGTCCATATCTTAAACATACTAGACAACAGTTTTTCTTCATGACAGTAGATTTCAAATCATTTAGTGACATATTTTTTGCTTTTATACAGTCACTACTCTTATGCTTCCCCTCGCAAAAAATGCATAGTGATTTATCTGGTGATGTGGAGATAAGTGCTGATGCGGATGGAACGTAATCTTTCTCTTCCAAGAACGTAACTTGGACTTGCTTCTTTGTATTGCCATCGGAATTGAACCCCATCTGAGCGAGGGCGCGGTGTTCTTCGCCTTCTACTTCATGACCCAAGAAGGTCATCAAATCTTCCAGAAGTTGTTCTTGTTTCTTCGAAGTTGATTCATCACGGTTCAATCTGTACCTGTCCCACGCTTTGAGAGTGTCCACTGGTAGACAGGACTCCACTACTGGAAACAACATCGCTGCATAATTTTGCGTAGTTACACCTAATGTCTCTAATACTTGTAAATAAGATCCAAGCTTGTCGTATAGTTCTGATAATTTAATATTGGACCTGCTGTTTACCAATGATAGAAGATTTCGGACGTATACTTCAATTATCAAATCATCTCTTCCAAATCTAGATTTTAGATGATTTACAGCTTTTTTGTAGTTTTCTTTTGAAGGTGGGTAACTATCAACAATGTCTCTGGCTTTGGTTTTAACTTTTAATGAATTTATAAGGTATTGAAATTTGTCTTCTTCTCTTAGATCTTCATCTTCATTTATTCGGCCAAATTGTCCCCAGAACGCAACCCAATTTTTTGGCGACAAATCGAATTCCTTAAGTTTCAACTTCGGCAGCTTTAAATTTTCCGCAGATTTTCAACTCGAAGTATTAGAAATTAGATCATCTTTCGTATAATGTCTTTCGTATAAAATTCTTACTTCTATAAAGCGATCTCTGTATGACTCCATTGCGTCATAGTCGGCATCGGAAAACGTTATGAAATCTTTCAGTGCTTCATCAACTTTAAACAAGCGATCTGCCTTTTCTGTAACTTTCTGAAACTGCACTAAGACACTATCGACTTCTTTTTTTTCGTGAAGCGCGAAAAACTGTTTTTCAGCTGCAGTAAATAATCTTCTTAGATTTGTCCTTTCCTTTCGTAAATTTGTCACTGCAGCTGTTTCCATCTCTGGTATTACCTCAGCTTCAGTCTCTTTCGTATCAGTCATCTTATTAGTTCAATATAAATATGCGTACTGTATAAAAAATCCACTAATGAAATAGCCGCTTGAACGTAAATCACAACAGCGAGAGTTATTTTTCAAGGACAGTCATTAGCTTATATGATCCGACATTGCGTTTCAGTTCTTAAATGGCGGAACTTATCACAGTTAAATATCAAACGTTTTAGATTCTACTCACTCTCACGGACGCCACATTTGTAGAAACTGGAGCCGGGATAATTATTTTATTATAAAAACATTTATTACTACTTGAAAGGACACTTAAAACTTAATTCTTAATCTTACAGCCAATATTTTCGTAACTGTTTACATCCACTTATTTTCCAAGTCCACTTTATCGAAAGAACAAAAACATTTTCCCGATTCTTATCTGTTGCCAGATTCAGTTTTACAATATCACTACCTAAATGTTTGACGCTATAGTTCTTAGGAAGTGGCTTAACTGGAGTTACAACAAATCGAGTAGATTTCATCTACTCGGGCTCGGATACCCGAGTGGTATTAGAAACAACAACAACAGAAGAAGCAAGGGTGATACATGAACCACCGATAAACAGAGAGAATAATCTTTTTCCACCACTTCACATCAAGCTTGGGCTAATTAAACAGTTCATCAAAGCCCTTTGATAAGACAGGTGACTGATTTAAATATGTGTAATTGTGCATCAAAAAATTTCCAGTCCTGAGCATGGAAACATTAGAAGCAGGCATCTGCGATGGACCGCAAATTCATACTCTTATAAAAGACACTGTATTTGTAATCCATATGACGCACATTGAATCTGAAGCATGGCTAAGCGTTTTTTTTAGCAGTCAAACTTTTTTTGAGGTACCATGAAGCACCAGACTATTCAGAATTAGTTGCTAAATTGCTTCAAAATTTTCACACATTAGGAGCTACTAGGAGCATTACATTGCATTTTTCGGATTATCTGCGCGATTACAGTGAGGAACAATGAGAACGGTCCCACCAGGACATCATAATAATGGAAGAAAGTTACCAAGGTCAGGCAGACTTCTGTCGTACTTTAATAAGAGATTTTCCTGAGCAATACCATGACAGATAAACTTACAGAAAAAGTTTTCTGAAATTTTTGATTTAATATTTTAATGAACAGCATCTAATTCTTTTGTTTTTATATCGCTCTGGTAAAGGGTCTTAATAAAAATATTTTTTCACTACATATTGGTATTTTTATTTCTGTGTTGTCAGTGAAATGACTAATAGTCTTTGTCTCAAAAACTAGAGCCGATTTGACAAACCTAATAATTTTCTACTATTCAGCACACTTATCTAACAAGGAATTGACTTTAAGTTAGAATGCCGCAAAATGATTGTTCCCCGGCGTTATCTGTGATGCTAACAGGAGGGAGGCTTAAGGCTCTCCTCAGGATACGCTTCGCAATTGCAGTCCAAAACACATACGAGGAGGTCACCATTTGTTAACAAAGATGTGTAGAAAAGGATACGTAATAAAATCAATCGCCCCGCCTTTGAAACATTTCTAGAGACGCCCTTGTATCAGCATGAGACTTAAAATATTCGATCCATGGGTGTTGAGAAATAAAAATTAGTCACTTTCCTCATTACTTTTGTCAGAGAATTAACATATATTAGTCTCGTGATTGTTAAAACTACAGGTTGCACAAGGCACCTTTAAGGGTGGTGAAACGTTGTAGCACCATGCCACTTAACTCCCTATGGCACTATTGAAAGTGCCTTTTGGCTCCATGTGGCAGCCTATGGGTGTCTTATGGCAACTCATTTTTGACCCATGGCACGGAGCCAAATAGCACCTTCAATGGTGCCACTGGGAGTCAATTGGCACCCCTCGGAGGGTGCTACAACGTTTCACCACCCTTAAATGTGCCTTGTTAGCCTACTTTCCCGTTAAAAATAAAAGCAAGACGAAAAAAGTATTAAAAGTGGCTTAATGCATCTAAAAAATATCGCCAAGTCCAAAAAATATCGCCAAGTCCAAAAAATATCGCCAAGTCCAAAAAATATCGCCAAGTTAAAAAAAATATCGCCAAGTTAAAAAAAATATCGCCAAGTCCAAAAAATATCGCCAAGTTAAAAAAAATATCGCCAAGTCCGAAAAATAATGCCAAGTTAAAAAAAATAAAAAGGTAAAATGAATATCAAAAAATTAAAAATTTGAAAGTAGGGTATTGAGATGGGGAATTTGTGCGTCGGTCGGTCGCACAAATTCCCCATCTCAAATGTGTGTTCCCCATCTCAAACACAGGCGAGGACAGACCTCGCCTGTCTGTCTGTCCCCCCCTAATAACTTTTGAATGAACATTCCGATTTGGACAAACTTTTTTTTGTTGGAAAGATCTCGGCGAGTACAGCTCATTCCCATATTTGATTTTTCGATTTGAACAATTTTTGGTTCAACTTTGAGCCGTTCAAATAACCGGTCCCGCGATACTAACTTTTTAATGAACAGTCCGATTTGAACAAACTTTTTTTTGTTGGAAAGAACTTTTCAAGGATACTTCATTCCCGTATTTACATTTCCGATTTGAACAATTTTTCGTTCAACATTGAACCGCTCAAGCAAGCTGTCACCCCTAATAACTTTTGAGTAAACGGTCCGAAAAAAATGACTGACTGTGCAGACAATTTTTTGTTTATTTATTCATTTGTTTTATTGAATTTATTATTATTATTATTATTATTATTTTTGACAGACGATTTTTTTTGTAACAAAAATGTTTCATTCACGAGGGCATTTTATTCTTTATTTATATTTAACAACTGGCAACGGATTAAAAGTGAAATTCGAGACATTTTATCAACGGACGAGTTTTTTTTTCTTTTTTTTTTCCTTTTTTTTTTCTTTCTTTGATAAAATGTGTTTTGATGTACTTTGTACTTTTAATTTTTTTTTGAAAACAATTGAGGAATTTTTCTACGGAAGAACTGTAACAGTTACATTCTTTAAAAGGTGCGACAAAACTTTATTTATTCGTTAATTCTTTTTACGTGTCTATTTCATCTGATGAAAGGGGTATATTTTGCTTTTCGAAATCAGCTCTAAGTGCTAAAAAGGTATGTTTGACATAATTTTAAGTCTCAGATAATCAAGAGAATAATGATCAGATGCGAGAATGCCGATGTCGATGTACGGGAAAGTAGGCTCGTTTAGTTCTTGACAGAACTTCTTGTGTAACCTTTAGTTTTAACAGTGTGGGCGAGCTACAGGAAAAACAAAGTAGTTTCCTTCAATGCTTTTGCAAAAGCAGTCATACATGAACAGAAAGAGAATGTATATATTTATTCCACTCATCGTCATTTTTACTTCCAAAAAGTATATGGCGTATACTTGAAGAAGAGTAGAAATTCATGGATATATGATATCTGCTAATGATAGCAGGAAACTTTTTAAGAATAATCTAACACTAAATTTTAAAGATTAACCCTTAACTGCTAACAGTTCTAAAATTGAGAAGAAAATTGACAGAAAATTCTTTGCAACAAAAGGCAACCACATACTCGTAGCAGAAACTAGTTTTCTTCAAGATCAGTATTAAGGCAAAACTAAAGAGAATTAAAATAAAAGAAAAAATATATACATATGCTAAATGTTTTCTTTACACAATTCTTGATACAATCCTTTATTCGAACCAGCAGAAGCCAACAATCTTCACGACTATAAAACCCCGACAAAAGATATACGATTTCCCACTACATCTTTACCTTTCGGATCCAGGCATAGTAAAAATCCGAATTTGCGAGTAAATGTGATTTTTTTTTCTTTTTCTTTTTTTAGTAGCAGGGAGAAGTAGATAGTGAAGCACATATCTCACATTTTCAGTGAAGAACGATAACAACGTTTCTTTATTCGAATGGTGATGTTACTCCTTTCAAAATGTTGCAACTATAAAGCTTCGCAGCTTTTATAGCTTGTGTAACTCAAGGATTGGGTGCGATTTTTAGTTCCCGTGCGAAAAGCATCAAATTTCGCTGTTTGTTGCATTTTTATATTCACTAAGGAATGTATTTTTAAAGTCGAAAACATATTCTTGTCTGCTTAAGATACGAGAGACTGCAAATAAAAGAAACTCCAGAGGGGCAAGGTGTTCCATACCAGCCATAACAAAATTTGTCAAAAATTTTATTAACGCAACACGTAGACTACTAATAAATGAATACATAAGCACAACTTCAGTTTAAGAAATTCATCATATATTTAAAACTGCAACATTTAAAACATGACATTTAAATAATTTCAGTGAAATGAAAAGTGTTTAAACTAAATTTGGAAACATTTTATTGCCCTGTGTTTTTTTTAATTATTATTTACAACAGTTGAAATGAATGATGATGCAGCAACCCTATAAAAAACATGTCTAACCATTGGAAAAACAAATTATTTTAGTCATTTTCTTTTCAGTATGGTATATAAGGAAGTTACTGTTGCCGAATTGTTCAAGAAAAACTTTTCAAATCTTTAAAAAATATAGAAAGAAAAACTCTTCATTCACTGGTTAGACTCACCCTACAACCCTACACACTTGAAGCTTAAAAACAATATCCGGTAAAATACTAAAATAAAATGCTCTTATGTTAAAAATAAAAAAATCTGTGGGAAATTAGTAGATAATTCTTGCATCAATTGTTTGGCAATTTCTTTTCTATTCTTGAATCAAACCCATACATTGCAAAATACGAGTCGGATAATCCAATGGGGGAGGGGGGAGCAAACAAACTTACCGTAAAAAAATCTGTAACAATTATCAGAAAGAAAGATGCTGGAAATTGAAAGCTTTATAACTGTTAAAAATAATCGTTTGCTTTGTCGAAAAGAATAGCTTGTGTCGTTGCTATGGTTACAAATAAGATACACAAATAAAATATTTCCTCCGTGATTAAGTCGGAAATAATAAATTTCTTACTTAAATATTTTATTTTTCATTCATATATCAAAGAACTTTTTGAAAATCTGATTTCCTTCAAAGTGTCCAAGTGGATTAATAATTGATAGATTTAAGGAAGGCGAGTTGTTCGTAGCACGCACACTTTTGCTGTATAAGAATTTGCGCCCAAGAACAATTGACTTTATATGCGACTGGCGATTAATTACTACTAATAACTCTGGCAGAATTTTATTTATTTTAATGGAACAATAAAGTTTTTTTTTTCTTCTTATGCAAACCAAGTATAGAAACATCAAGAAAAGAGTGCAACACACTCAAAAAAAAAAGTTTACACTTAGCGTTTACATGAAATACCCTTTTTATATTCACTGCAAAAAATGAATCTTGTTTTTACAGTATGATACAGCTATTATTACAGTAATTGTACAGTGATAAACTGTAAAACTGCTAATTTTACAATTGTAAACTATAAAATTGCTAGTTTACAGTAATAACTGTCAAATTGCCAGTTTCAGTTTATTACCGCGCATTTTGCAGTTTTAAACTGGAACCTCTGCTGCCAGTATTACAATGTTGTTTTTACAGTATAATACAGCTAATTTAATGGTAATAAACTGTAACATTGTTGATTTTACAGTAATAAACTGCAAAATTGCTCATTTTACAGTTCATTACTGCGAGTTTACAGTTTTAAACTGAAACCTCTGCTTTCAGTATTATACTGTAAAAACAACAACTTATTTTTTGCAATGTTGAGAAAATACATGTAAAAAATCCAGAACTTTTTTTATCTTTTACATTACAAGGTCACAAGTTTGAGTAAGTAACTCAACAAAGAGTAGGCACTCAGACAAACAGCATTTAAAATGAATCTCACAAACAAAAATGTTATTTCAAAAATTGAAATAGCTGGTTCAAATTGTAAAGGCTTGCCATTAAAAGTTGATTTTAAATAAAATTCAAAAAGGCAGACAAACAGGAAACCAAATGAGCTATATACTGAAAATACAGCACTCTTTAAAACAGGAAATTTAACACGTTCTACTTGTCAAAGTCACAATTGTTACAATTAAGTAAAGAAAAGAAGAAAAATAAAAATAAAAAACGCACTTACAGAAAAATAAATAATCAAAACATTAACATGTATCCGTTGTTGCCTTTTAAACCTTTAGTTTTACTCAGGACCAAGGCATGGGTTGCTTCAGGTTCATCCCCTTCCCAGAACCCTTAATTTTAAGCCATATTAGCGATTATCATAATGCAATGTTTACATATACACATTTACGAATTGTTACAACCGAAAACTCAAACCCTTATGCAACAGAAGAACACGGATTGTTATGACTCACTCTAGCCATCCCTTCCCTTCCATGTCATTATTTTTAAATAAATATCATAAATTATATTAAATTTATAACAAAAAAAAATTCACTTTTATATATAAAAACTAAATGTTAAACACACCTTTAAAAGCAGTCAAATTTAATGAACTTCAATTAATTACAATGGAGGCTTTTCTAAACCAAAAAAAAACTGATTTTAGAATTGCTCAAAATGTCATTAAAAAAACATTTAAATGTTTACTTTGCTAAGGTATTAAAATACAGCTCAAAAATACAAGCCCAAAATAATAAATAAAACGAATTTCAAATGAATGTTATTTTGTTTATTTTGAATTGAACGGTATATAATTAACGGAAAATATTACAAAAAGATATTTAATAGTTCGCGTTGCTCAAAATTAATCATTTAACAATGTAATGTTGACAGAAATTATCATATAAAAGACAATTGACTCCCTAAAAAAGTGTTATTAGCTAATGAAAAGAAAGCCATGTAACATTAATTATTCACACTTTTACAATTAAAAAATATTAAATACAATGAAAGGAACGCAAAAGCGTTTTAAAAATGTTGAATTCAAAAGATGACAGCCCAGTCAGAAAAGAAATGTTCAACTTCAAATAGGAAAATATTTCCATTCTAATTAAAGAGTAATTATTTGTTTTCGCTCTTTTCGAACAATAGAGAAAAATAAAAAGATATTTTAAAAGAATTTTTTTGAAGCGAACAAAGTATTAAGAAGCATATAAGTTGTAACACATTTATATTAATTGCGCAATGTAGAAAATGATTTCAATTATTTAGGGCTGCAACTTTGTGGCTACGATCAATAATTTGTTAATTTCTTTGGTGAAATCAGATAATTTTTCGAAATACCACACGATTTGCAACAAAATGCCACGATAGCCATTTAATTATAAAATTAATATTTTTTTTTTTGTTATTATTTGCTTAGTATATTGCTTACTTTTGAAAGCAATTAATACTCTTCTAAGACCTCAAAATTAGAAATGCGCAATCTCTGATTTACATCAAGCAAGAATAGTTACTGCCGTGCTAAGCACAAAAGTCGTATATGAACTTTTTAACAAAATTGAGTTATTGTCACCAGATGATTCTTTGTAACCTAAATGCGATGTTTTACGGTAATTGGAGAATGGGAAATATTTTCTAAAAAATTCTGAAAAAGTACCTCCTGAACCAAGTACGTGGAGAAACAGAACTTCAAACAGCAATATCTCAGTTTGAGATTGCGTCCTATACAGTAAACTCTCGATTATCCGCGAGGATCTCGGGAAAGGAAAACACAAATAACCGATTTTTTTGAAAAAGTACGAATTAAATTTTGTTCTTTCTTAACATTTCTACCCGAGAGTGCGGTGCTTTATCCAACACATTATTTTCTCCATGGCGTCATCGTAAGTACCACTTCTTTACAGATTTATATGCTTGAGAACCTCAAATACAAATATTTTTTATGCTATACCTATCCTCACTGTTTGTACGTATCACGTGCTAAGTGTAATGCAATTATTTTTAAGCAAGAGACATTTTTTATCTTCTTTACCCCTTATTTCATGTTTTTTTTTTCCGGATTATCCGCGATTCTCGTTATTCGCGATACCCGTGCCACCCAATTCCGCGGATAGTCGGGAGTGTACTGCACCACTTTTACGCATAGCACGGCAGAGTAGTCTTTATATTCGTATGATGGGTAGCCATCAATCCTTCCATACCGGAATCGCAACAAAACAGTAATGCAAGAGAAAAAAAAAAGGGGGGGGGTAGAATCAGTGGTTATTTGAATCAGCCACTTTAATGAATCAAATCGCCAAAAACAGAACAATATCCAGCATTATTGAATCAACCACTATATTGAATCAAAACTGTATGGAACAAACGTGATTCATATAAGCGGCGACCGCTGTAGTATGTATCTTCTAGTCCATTTCTTAGGAATTTTGAAAAAAAAAATCTTACCTTTAGCATTTAAATCAAATTTTTCAATTTTCATACCAAAAGTCTTTCGCAATTACATCTATATACATAAATGACAACTTTTGGTATGTATGTCCGGGGTAATCTTCCGAACTACTAGACCGATTTTAACCATTCTTTCACCGTAGATAGCTACAGTAACAGGGAGCAGGATAAGCTATAATTTATTTCTAAAAAGCTTAGTTTAAAAAGTTATTATGGACAATAGTAAATTTCATGTAATTTCCCCATTAAATGATTAAATTTTCAACCCATTGTCCAACCCATCCAACAACGAGCAAGAAAAACTACGTTCCATCAAAACATTCCAACTCTTCCATATAATTCCTTCTTGCGTTGCCATTTCAAGAAAACTATAAATAGCGCAGACGATATTTGAAATAAATAATGCATAGAAATGTAAAACATTGCAGGCAATAACAAATTCATAAATAATAAAAATGAAGCACAGCAGACGATAAAGTAAATGATAATAATAATTATAACAACAACAACAAACCCATTGAGAGAAAATTTGAAATCGGATTTTTGAAGTTAATTTCCATAGCTCATTGACTGTTAAAAAGTTGAACCAGAATCTAGAGAAATTTAAGTAGGCTTAACTGGCTTGAAGTGCTGGGGAAACAGAAATAAAACAGGCAAAGCTCAAATAATTTCCATAAATCCAACAGAATTATAATAATTCATTTGACCGATATTGCGACTTTTTCTTTAAATTTGAAAAAAGAAACGCATTAAAATTCGAAACTCTATGACCAAATGCGAAAGTTTTTCGAAAAGAAGAAAAAAAGCTTACGCTTAAAAATAAACGAAACATAATCCATTAGTTTAAAAAAGAAAAAAAAGAAAAGACTCTCACCTAAGCCCTCGTAAAAAATAAAAGGTTATTCTTATGTACAAAGTGAACGAAAAAACGCAACGTTTCTTTCGAAGCGTTAAAACGTCAGCTCCAACAAAATGAGGGAAAAGGGGAATTTTTGAGGGAAATTAAGCGGCGGATTCGAGGCCCGTTTAACGCTTCATCAAACTTTGATGAAGGGGCAGAATAGTAAAAAATAGAAATAGCTTTTTCGTGTCATTTTCTAAAACAGTCGATGAGAAACCCGAAAAAAGAGACGTTTCACTTTATCCGCGCGAATGGACAAGCAAAAAAGCATCAGGGACGACAATTTTCCAACTATGGTCGAATCATTTCACTTCCGTTCAGCTTTTGTAAAAATGAAAGAAGGTGAACTAAAAAAAGCACAGGAAAGTGAGCTAGATCCATATGCGATACTGTAGAATCAATTTAGAGATCCCATTTTTTATTCGCTAAAAGGCTTGATTAGTGCTACTTGGACAGTGCAAATGACAAAATTTAACACATTACGGTTTTTAAACTCTATCGTGTGAAAAAATAATTTTTATAGGTCCAAACAGATATGCTGCCGTGCTAAGCACAAAAGTCATATTCGCACTATTTAACAAAATTGAGTCATAGTCATCAGGTGATTTTTTGTCACATATTTCACTTAATACGATGTTTTATGATCATTTAAGATCGGGAAATATTTTTTAAAAGATTCTAAAAAAGGACCCCCTGAACCAATCAAATAGAGGAGCAAAACTTTAAACAGCAATAGTATCTCAGTTTAAGATCGTCAGCAGATACCACTTTTGCACATCGCACGGCAGTATGACGCACAGAGACAGGGGGTAAAATTTAGGACAGAATGACAGACCAGATTCTCTCCGAAAATTCTCATATTCCCTAGAATGTGATGGCCGTAGGAGTGGAACAACAAAATTTACTTTAAAAAAATGAATGTTGTTTTTACAGTTTAATACAGGTAATTTTGTAAGAATAAACAGTAAAAATTGCTAACTTTGGAACCTGTGTTGCCTGTTTTTTACTGTTGTGTTTATAGTATAATACAGCTAAATTTTACGGCAAATAACTGCAAAACTGCTTTACCGTAAGAAACTGCAAAATTGCTAGTTTTACAATTTATTACTGTGCATTTTACAGTTTTAAATTGGAACCTCGGCTGCCAGAATTATACTGTAAAAACAACAGTTCAGTTTTCGCAGTGTATGCCAAAATGAATTTAGGAAAAATATTTATAGCTTATGCCATAATCGTAGCAAATCAGTCTAAAACTGCTACATAAATCTAACAAGCTAGAAATATTTTTTCACATTTTTCAGCCATAAATGCAGCTATCCTACTTCTCCCATTGCTCCCATCTCTCCTTTATCAACTTTAAAATAGTTTGAATCTCATAAAGATGGCTAAAAATTTGAACAAAAGATTTCGAGATCTACACAAAATGAGTTTTACTAGCTTAAAATCAAATACGGGTTTTAATTACTCGTTCAAATACAAAAGTTTCGAGATAATTTACTCACCTTTGAAACTTATTCAGTTAGATAAAAAATATCACTTATTTATTTATCACACTCTAAGTAGAAACATAATTAGAATCTCCAAGACGTAAGTAAAATTTATACACATGAAAGCATTAATGGCAAACATACGTTATTTGACAAACAAATGAAAATTACAAAATTTTCAAAACACAGAATAGCTTTTTACTCTTCAGTATTCGTTCGCTTTAAAGATGCCGTCGATTCCTTTTTGAATATCAACCAAAGCTTTTAAGCTAGCTTTTGTCAAACAGAAAATCCGTATTGAATTGGACTTTTTCCTCTTTTAAATAACACGGATAAAAATCCTTCTCCTGCCCAACACACCGATTCAAATCTAGAAAGACGTTAAAAGTTTTATGCCGCCACAGCTGAGAATGGGGAGGCAATATTCCGAGGCAAAACTAAAAGAAGAGAGGCAAGCAAATAACTTTTACGCTCGCTACTCGAAATGCGTTTTAATGTGTCGGAAAATATATTTCGGATGAACTTAAAAGTTAAAATACGAGGAGAATTTCTTTCGGTAAATAGTTGAAATCCGAATATCCCATCTATTACCGCTATTGTCGTATTTACCTTCCAAAGCTTAGAAAAGAAGTCATGTTCCGTCAAAGTAGTGCTAGAGAAAATATCTAAGCAAATTGTTATTAAATAAAGGAATTTGAAGAAAACACATAAAGCAAATATCACTTCGAGATATTGCTAAATTTAAACATAAAACTCAATTTATCAGACTTTTTTTTTTTATCTTATATACAGTTTAAATATTGAAAACGGATTATACAAATAATAATAGAAACATGTCAGAAAAATAGAGGTCCAAAACTAGACTGTGTAAATTTTGCTTTGTACTTACAAGTCTTAATTTTTAGTACAGTTTTATGATTTAATCGTCATTGTATATGATCTTTATTCAACTTGTAAAAGTAAGATGTAGTGTTTTAAAATATGTCAAACTTATATTAAACACAAAGCTTAACATTCAAGACAGTTTTGAATATAACTTTTCTTTCCATTTGTGATTGCAATTTTGTTTTTAACTAAAATAGTCAAGACCCCAAGTAGCACATTTCGTTTTTTAAATGTTGTAAAATGGTTATTAACGTTGTAACAACCGCTTAAAAAAGTTTATAAAACGTTTAAAGGTTATCTGTGCTACCTGGGACTTTTTTTTTTCCCCTCCAAAAGGGAGAAACGACTGAAATGAGATAACAAAGAAGAAATAGTGTACAAACACATGAAAATCAAATATTGGGAGGAGGGAGGTAATTTTTTTTTTTGCAGTAAATCTAGTGAGAACAACCTTTTCCCCGAAAGGGTACATTACGTATTATTCATTGTACAGTACATACGTATTATTTTGGGGCCCAAAATTAAAAATTTGCTGAGTTAGTGAAAGCACTTTGAACATTCGTTTTAGACTTCTCCATTGTAGCAAAATATACTTCAAATCCATTGCTCCTATTTTTTTTTTCAACAATATGTTTTCCTTCCTTACCAATTATTTTTAGTGCTACCGTAAATCAGGGTTACTTGGACCCAGAAGAGGACTACTTGAGCCCACAGTAAAATGATAAAATCTGGGTTTGGTACTAGCGTTAGAGACTGCAGAGGGCTTCTACCTAGTGGAGAAACGAGGAACTACGTGCAAGTCTTCAACTAGTAGGTACCAAACCTAGATTTTATCATTTTATTGTAGTGGGCTCAAGTAACCCCCTAGGGTCCAAGTAACCCTGATTTACGGTAGTTTAAGAAAATGAAACTTTTCGTTATCCAGTATCCTAAAACTGAAACAGGATACATTTTCTCCGCACTTTTCCTGAAAAAGAAACAGTTTGAATATCTACTGGAGATGAATTATTATGCGTTAATAATATATCCTATGCTGAATTACAAATAGTATGAAATAAAATCATTAATGATGAACACTTTGGATAGCCGTAATCAACTTATCATTTAAAACGTTTTTTCTAAAGAAGAAATTTCGGATCCTTCAATTAAAACTACCGGAATTCTTTAACTAACAATCTCAAGGCAACTGAACTTTTCAACTAAAAGATACAGAATTCTAGGATTCTTCAATACAAAATTCCAGAATTTTGGAATCGTTCAATCAAAAACCCGAAACTTCTAGATTTTTCAACTACACGTTCCAGAGATCCAGCATTCAGCAATCCACCAAAAATCCCAAAACTCCAGAATTCATTAATTTAAAACCGAGAAATTTCGGAATTCTTGGTAAAAAAAAAATAAACAGAATTCTGCGACTTTTGAATTAAAAAAACCCGCAATTACGGGGTTCGTTGATTTAGACATCCCCAGATTCCACGTCAGCTCCGAGAAAGTTTCACCCCATGAATAAACTACAAGTAGGATAGACTGACAAGTGAATGAAAATCCCCCTCCTAAACACACACACTAAATGAATACCTCGTATTTTTTTCGAAAAAATAAGTTTTTTAAAACATTTTTCTAAAACTGGCAGCAGTAACTTCCTTCAACGCTTTTTTTCAAAAAGAAAACGGCTAGAAAATGCCATGTTTGTCCCCTGGTTGGGGTATTCATTCACTGGGATAATCAAAGAATATTTATTCATTTCAATCCCCAGAAAAAAATTTACGTAGAACCGTAAAAAGTCTCGCAAATTTTTAAAAAATAACTACACATATCATCTAAGGTGTTTTACACGGTCACGTGGCAATTGCTACAATTTTCAACGATGCTATAATTTTTTAAAAATCCCAGGTAGCACAAATAACCTTTAAACGTTTTATAAACGTTTTTAAGCGGTTGTTACAATGTTAATAACCATTTTACAACCTTTAAAAAACGAAATGTGCTACTTGGGATGAAGTCTTGCTTAAATGTTCATTCGTTGGTCGGTGTACCTTACTACATAATTCGATTTGAGCAACTGGTATACAGGGACGACGGAAATTAAATTTTGGGGAGGGGGAAATTTACCGAATGAAGTTAAAGTTTTACCGAATGGTAAAATGCAAGCATGCACACACGTCGTACATGCATAACATTTAATGAGAAAAAACATTAGGCATCTTTTAAAAAACAATTCTAAAAACTAAAAAGAGCAAATAATCTCAATGTTGCAATTTATATCTTCAAATTGCCGAATCGTCAGGAAAATGTGCCGAATACGGAAATTATTGGATTACAGTGACCTCCCATCGGGGCGCTCCTGCTGATATAGTCAGTATTTTCATTCAAATTGCAATTTCAATCACATTAACAGCAGAGAGAAGCCTAATCTTTAAACATCGGATTACATACAAAACGCAACACTAAAGCTCCAAGAACGGAGCAACAACAAGCGTGGAGGAAGAACCCCTTTCTTTACTTAGCATATTTTTAAAGGCGCAACGTCAAGCAGAAGCGTCACTTTTGACGGCAAAGTCAGAGACAAAATCTTTTCTGCATGTATAATTCATGGGGCAAACATCCCAGGACTGCAGGTGTGCTTCTCCAGATAAGATTTTCTCCGGCAGCAAAGATTCTGCACACGGCGCGAGGCGGACAAACGGTCATGAAAATATAAGAAATGCGCGTCTGGGTGTTTGTGTTTACGGAAACAGCTGGTTTGCAAAGCTTGCTTATTCACATTGGAAAGAATTTAAAGGTATTATGCGCCCGTATTACGGTCATATTCGATTTAAGGATGGCGTAATATAACAGTACTTATAAAAATACTAGCTGCCAGGGCAGCTATATTAGCTTCCTGCGGCATGTTGATGCATAATCTCCCTTTTAAAAGTAAAGGTATGAAAAGAGGAAGTCTGATGGCAACGTACCTTTCCAGTTTAATTCTGACACTATAGCAAGGTTTATGATTATACCTTTGGATTTGAACTTTTGAAATAATAAATTACTACTTTTGTATTCCTTTACAAATTCTTTTTTTTAATCACAAGATAAATATACATATATTTTTTTTAATCATTCTTAACATTCAAAGAACATAGTACACACATTCACAATAAGCCACCGCCCTCATTTGAATTTACAACGAGAAAACAACCCGGATGCAAGGCAATCGAATTGAATCCAAGAATAAGGAGGAAGAAAAAAAGATCTATCAACACCACGAATAAGGTCATGTTTATGAGAAGCAGAACTAGCGGAAGAAAAGAAAAGTTCGTAAGAAAATTATTCAAGGTATGAAAACAGCCTGCAAAAGAAGCATTTTTTATGCCCTACACCCTCCCCTTCTCTTCCTTAAGCTTTGAGAAAGCCATGTTGATCACGCTTTAAAGACAAAAATAGATATAACGGCTTTGAGAGGTTGAAAAAATTATCTAAGGAAAAATGTGCGCATACATTCAACAAAATTTTTACAACAGTTTTCAGCAAAAATTTGCAAATGTTTTTCAAAGATATTTCTCAAACGCCATGGGGAAAATTGACAATGCGAAAAGGAATCAGAACTTACAGTTATGACACCGACACTGTCTTACTTAAATACTGGCCCACATAAAGTAAACATCATGTGAATTGCTATTGACCAATTTTAAAGAGAGAAAAAAATACTTAATTGATGTCAAAATAAAACCAATGAGCAACCTTGGACTACTCAACAGAAAAGGGGCATAAAAGGAAATAAATAAAATAGGATTTATAGTAAAAGGGGGGAGGCATTAACTGACAAAATGCTTTGTCACACTAAAAAAATCATAATAATAACATTTTCATAAAAACTTTTGCCAATATATACAAGCTTATTCTGGATTTTTTCGAATGCCTTTCGGGCATTCATAACCTCACATTTTATACATTGAAAAAGGCGTTCTGCAGGGTTCCTGCGCATTTGTGCTTTTTAACGTTGGATAATTTGCTTCCACTTTTAAGAAAAAAAGATATTTATATATTTCTCAACATTTTAATAGTTCAAAGAAACTTAATTGATTATTAAGTGAATATTTATGACAAGGCTTTAAGCCCAGCATACATTACAAATTGAGTCATGAATTGACTATAAAATAAAAAAGAACTAGATGAATGAGCGTACCAAACCAAACCAAAAGCAATGGAGAAAACCAATTCAATATTTGCTCAAAGAGCTCAGAGTGTACAGCAAAGCAAACAGACGCAAGAGAAATTCATTCGCCCCCAACGTACAGATTAAAAGACACCGAAATGTCTATTATTTCAAGCAGGGCCAGATTAAGACTTGGGTAGGGCACCAAAAACTGCGAAGCACGAAATGTGTAGCTGAAATTTTTAAAAGTCTAAAAATTTCAAATCACACTATTATTAATAATAGACCTTTTTAAGATTCATCTTTCGCAGCTTCCAAAGAGATCCCACACTGAAAAATGAATGTTGTTTTAACAGTATAATGCAGCAAATTTTATAGCAATAAACTGTAAAAATTGCTAATTTTACAGTAATAAACTAAAACTGCGCATTTTACAGTACTAAACTGTGCATTTGCTAGTTTTACAGTTTGCAGACATGTGACTTAAATAGGATGAAAAATACTGAAATCGCTAAATGATGTGTGAGCAAACATAGCATTATTAGAATATTGTACTGCACCTGAAAGTTCTTTCATGAGTTTTTCTCTTTATACATTCATTAATTTTAATTGAATGCATAAAATTAATTGGTAAATGTTAAAATTTAGCCTGCAGTGATCCTTCTTTTTTTCTGCATTCAGTATTTTGCAGCATGAAAAAATACTGAATTCAGTAAAAATACTGAAAAATCACATGTCTGAGTTTATTACCGTGCATTTAAAGTTTTAAACTGGAACCTCTGCTGCCAGTATTATACTGTTGTTTTTGCAGTATAATACAGCTGCATTTTACGGGAATAAACTGTAAATTGCTAACTTTACAGTAAGAAACTAAAAGTGCTAGTTTTACAGTTTATTACTGTGCATTTTACAGTTTTAAATTGGAACCTCGGCTGCCAGCATTATAGTGTAAAAACAACAGTTCATTTTTTGCAGTGCAGGCTTAATATTATACTTGCACCCTATTGATGCATATAAATATTATGTAACGGATAATTTTGATATTTATTTCTATACTACGCTGCAAGGTTTCTTGACACTGGCGTCGTGACGTCAGCCAATGAAAAACGAGCTAGATAAAACATCACAGCCTACTTGGCGAATTAGAGGAGATCCTTGACTGCTTCTGAGCTCTTATTGGCTCCGCGCGTAGTGACGTTTAGTGTCAAGTTAAGTTGCTTTCTGGTATAGGCTAAATTTGATAACAATTTTGATGCAACGAAGTAATAAACGATTTTATAAAACTGAAAATTTCAATTCAATTTAAGCAAAAAAAAAAAAAAACACTTAAATGTGGTATTTTTTCAGCATTTTTTTTAAAACCTATGCAGGTATGTTTGAGTGGGCAGCAAACCCAAAATTTATTAAAATTACTATCATTGTTTTCGATTAATATTATCATTATATTTCTCTTTATATTATTCAGATTAATCAGTAATATTTTAGTAACATTTCTACACTAAGCTGAGATAAAATTAATTCAAAGAAATAAATAGTTATCTGCAAACAGATACGCCGTACAAATTTGAACATTTAACTTTAGCGTTAAGTTTAATTAGAAATAAAACGCTGAAGTCAAAACCTGTCAGAAAAAAATGTTCAGCAAAGAAAACTTCGGCAGAGCAGTTCGATAAATGTAAAAATGAGAAGAAAAAACAAGAGCCGGAACAAAATAAAATATAGATATATAAATATAATAAATTTTATAAAATTATTCTTTCTCGGTTCGGCTAGTAAGGCGTATTACACTAAAATTTAAATTAAAATATCCATTTCGGAAATTAATTTCTTCGTACCGAATGCACTGTTTCAAATACAAAAACTAAAACTTTTTTATTTTGTAAGACTTAAGTCTTTTTTTCAGAACTTTAATTTAAAGTCTCAGAGATATAAAAATAACTAACAAGAAAAAGAACGAAGATACAAAATGTGAGAAGAAATTAAGTTCAAATTCATACTAGAATTGATTAAATCATGGCAAAAAATATATTCATTTCATTCTTTAAATGTGCTTTTCGCATTTTTTTCCCCCCTCTTTAAGAAAGAATTGATATTCATCTTTTAAGAACAGAGCATAAATAAGGGAAGAAGAAAATAACTAGTAAAAACATTTTTTAATGCAGCATGCCCCTAAATAACAGTGATCACTATGTTGAATAAAATGAATAATAAGAAGTTCTTCGTTATTCTACAATACAAAAAAAAAAGGTTTCTGCTTCATTTCATTCTTGGGGTAATCAATATAAACTGAACTTAAAAATGGCCTTTTCAGAAGGGAAAAAAAAGCACCCATGTAATAAATCATTTGCAAAAATACAGTTCTGCTCGATACAGTTTTTTCACAACGCGATCCATCTTGAAAAGCTAAGAATATTTGTATTCATAAAACCCACGTCATACCGTTGCCACATCCATCTCTATTAATGTCAGATTTTTCGTGCTGATGCCAGTTTCAGAAGAAAGCATTTTTAAAGAAGCAAAAGAATCTTGCGGTACTTAAACATGGATTTCAGTGTCATTTTCGTGTGACACAAATTTGTTGCTCATCTGCATTACTTTTAGATTATGTGAATTCTGACGAGATATATAATTTAAGTCATCGATTATATGGTTTGTTGAAGGAAATTTGTTTCAGATAAATGCACACCCAAATAATAAGAGATATTTTAACGCCCCCTACAAACAGAGTTCACGCGTTAAAAATCGGTACGTCTCAAAACTTTACTCAAGGTGTTTTTTTTTTTTTTTTTTTGTCTTATGTTGATAAAAAAAAATGGATTGTGAAATATCGAGGGAAGCTATCGGAATTTTTTTTTAATTACATTTCAACTTTTTTTCACAGACATAACAGTGAGTGATAGTTTTAAATTTTTAAAGTCGCCTAGAAGTGTATTTCACAGTTGATTTCACAGAAGTGTTGAACATTTGAGTGTACTCTTTCTTGTTTTTTAAACATAAAAAATACATCGTAAAAAAAGGATGGAATTCTATTTACTTTCTTTTTTCAATAAATATTAATTCGTGGCACTACAAAATCGGTGCAAAAAAATTTTTGATCAAAACAAATTTGAAAAAAAAAGAAAGAAAGAAAGAAAGGATCACTGTAGAAAGCAAAGGCCAAAATTTTCTGTGAGTAGCGTTCACGTATTCGTCTTTTTCATCTGGGTCTGACGGGTTTGGTTCATCAAAATTTAAAAAAAAATACATTCGAAATTTGTTTTTCCCGTGATTTAAAATGTCACACATTTCAAACATAAAAATCCATTTCTTCTTTTCCTTCCGTCTTTCATTTCAATCGGCAAAAAAATTTATCATAAAGTTGATCACTTTTATGGTCTTTACTATTTTCGTATTTTTCACTCCTGCAAAATACATTTCACTCTTCCAAAAATGCCAAGAAATATTTTCACGCCATAAAAAAGTCCTTGCTACATGTTTGCCTCCATGCTTACAAACTGAGCGTATTTTACTATTATTATTTCACAACGATCATATTTTCTTTCAGATATAATTTAATTTTTCTCTAAGATATATTTTGTACATTCACTTTTTATTTTTTTAAACTGGTTTCTAAAAGTGAAATTTGAAGCGATAATCCAAAACCAATATATCATTTACAAATTTGATACACCACATTAATTTATAAAGAAATAACTTGTTATGTTGTAGTAAAACACTGCTTTTTTAAAATGTATTATATTATGTTTATCATGGACATTATCACTACGTAGATGCCTCAATAAAAAAATAAGTTAAACACTAGCTAAACATTATCCATAAGTATTATACAGAAACATCGATATCATTTTACTGTTCAAATTTTGATAAAAGTCGAAATACTTAAATAATCTTCACAAAACTTTAAATATATTAAAGCATTTGAAAAAACGTCGCAAGCAATACTAATGGCAAACATACATTTCTATAACAACCTATATTAGTAAAACAAAACTTATTCTGGTTTCAAATGTGTTTTGGATTCTCGCCAATTTAAAGCTACTAAGCTAAGTCATCGACTTTTCTGAAAAATTATCTAAATGTATTCTAGAAAGCGAAAGAAACAATCTAATTGTTTGCTCATTAGAGAATGTTGTCAAATATTTCAGCGTAGTTATGGTGTTTGAATAACATTATGCATGATGCCATTATTTTAATTTCATCTTTTAGTACTTATTTATCGAAAAATAATGAGTTAAAACGAAACACAAAATGTTTTCTTCAACAATCATATCAGAAAATGGCCCAGATTACCAGCTGTTACTAGTTTTTCCCCCCATTACTTTTTTTTCTCGGGAAAAAAGGGTTGGTACGAGTGACTACATGTATAAAAACTGTTTCTTAGCAGGTTCATTTTAACTTGTGCCGGATTTTTGCAAGGAATAGTAATAGTTTGCAAACTAAAAGCTTTCAAAGTTGAAATAAATAAACACGTATCTATTTCAGAGCACAAACAACATAGTTCATTAAACCCACATGGGTTCCAATTTCGGTTTAATATATCTTGTTCATCAACCATTTGTTTTTAATGGCATTTTGTGACTTTTATTCTTCTAGTTTTATATTCAAAATAATGCTATTATTGTGTTTTATTTTTGCACACAAGACCCTTGGGGTCACTTCCCCAGAATGCCAAAAAAGAGGACGTTTCAACTTTTATCCAAGAGAACTGAACAGAAAATGCATCGAAAAATGTCATAAGTGTTTGAAATTCACTTGCAAAAAATCATGTTTTTTTCAGGTCTGTAACAGTTGTAAATAAATCTACAGGTATTGTAAGTTTTGCTCTAAAATTCTAATTTTTAATGCATAAACTAAATTTTCTCTGATTGTGTCTTTTTATTTTTATATTTTTAGCATTAAAAAGTGTGCGAACTTAAATAATGCATGTAACATTCAATAATCATAATAAATTAATTAAAGGAAGCATTGGGGTCGTTTTTGACACAAGGGTCTTGAGTGTAACTGAAATGGGAGGGACCCACGAGGGTTAAAAACTAGATATGTTCTTTTTTTCTTTCTGCGCTTGGAATAATTGCTCTTTATGCTTCAAAAATATAAAAATGAAAAAAAAAAATGAATAATAAAAATAAAGAATTAAAATCTAAATACCGATGCAAAAATATTTTTGGAAGAATTACTAAATATGGAGCAAAACTTTCATAGAATAGTTTAACCAACGAAAAAAGATTTTTGATAAATAATGTTTGACAGCACATGCTCAAGCATTAACACTATTTCCTTTTGAATATGTTTTAGAGCTACTCCTTTAAAGATTCAGGCTACCAAAACGGAAACTCTGAAATATATCACACGGAACAGCTTGAAATAATAACTGTAATAAAACTAAATGATATTTTATAAGGAATTAATATTACTCTATAAAACTGTGTGTGTGAATGGATGTCGATACGCGGTATGTGGGATAGTTGTAATTGTTGTACAATAAATGAATGCTCCATTTGTCACTAAGTTATCAAATTCATTATTGTGCACTTGTTTTTATTTCTAGAGCCAATGCTATAAAATTAATACTTTCATGCAAAATATTAAACAAATACAAATAATGTATGAAACAATTATGATTGCAATGACAAAGACGTTAAAGAAAAAAAGCAAAATAATGTTGTATATAATTTGAATACAACAAAAGGAGCGCACAAACATAACACGAAAAAATGTCAAAAAAAATGACCTCAATTGCAGTTTATTTTTCATTAAAAATTTCTAGTAAATTCTATCCTACTTTATTAAAGAGTTCTAATTCATGAATATTCAAGTACAAAAGCACAAAATGATTGTTCGATGTGCAATTAAGTAGCATTTTAAAGAAGGTTATCCTTTATCACATAATTCATGTGAAAATTCCAAATAAAACACCTGCACGATTCCATTTAAAATAAACGAGACATATTTACGTTTAAACTTCTAAAATTATATTCTAGAGTCGTAACGGAACTCGTCTCGAAATAAATTAGAATGAACATTTCACAAGCGAGAGAATAAAATAGGAAAAGTAACTATATAACTATAACAGAACTTAGAAAGGATTAAAGAGCTAGAAAATAAATTTATCTAAAATTAAAGTATCAAACAATTATTTTCAAAGTGAAGGGTTTTCAATTAGTTTTGACGTGAAGCGATATTTCTGATTATTTCTGATATTAAATCAGCAGATAATTTTTAATTGCAGGCAGAAAATTTAAAATTTGTTCTTTCACTATCACAGCAATGCATACGTACTAAAACAACACACACACACAAACAGAGAACACTGTTCTTAGATATTATACTAGCTTATTACCCGACATTGCCCGGGTGCTAATTAAAGCTCCATTTTCTTGTTTTTAACTTATTTCATGCTAAAATGAAATAGGTGAGCCTTAAACTGATAATTCATTGTTAATCATAATCTTTGGTGGAAAATACTCATATTTAAATGTTTTAAATATTATCAATTTGTATGCTTAAAGGCTCATCTCTATTCCTCTATCTATTCAAAATTGAAAGAAAATGGCCATTTTGAGACAAAAAATTTAAATTTCGAACGTTTTGGATTTTTTTAAAGTTTCAAAACCCCGCCTATGTAAATTCTAGTGCATCAAGAAACCTCTGCGCCAAGTTTGATGAAAATCCGACGAAAATTGTGGATGTGTATAAGCAAACATAGAAACATACAAACAAATATATCTACACATACGTACATCCAATTTTATATATATAGATGCAAAAGAATATCCAGTAAACAGTATGATAGATGTATAATTGGAAGGCTTAATATATTTCCTCATTCAAAAAAAAACAAAAAAAAACTGGGAAAAATCTGAAAAATGAAGAAAATACAGAAGACAGCTATTTCAAGGCAACAACGGAGCATCTTCATCAGTGCAAAAAGTTCAACACAACATGAAAGCCGTGGTTGAGTTTTTTGCGCTAATAAAGAGCCTCCACTGTGGTATTGAAATAGGTTCATGCTGTATTTTCTTTAGAATTTGTGTTTCATGTATGTAGATTTTTAACTGCAATCGGGACTTACATTGAGAGAAAAAGGTGGGACTATACCATAAGTCCAGTCAATCGATACATTTTACAATAGATACATAGACATTGTAACGTGCTTGCTATTCATGCTACAAAAAATTGTGAGAATAAAAGCTGTAGGAAATTTAATCTTCTTTAAGTTTTGTACAAGACAATTTTCTGAAATATTTTTAAAAAACCACAAAAAGTCATAAATTTTTGTGGTTTTCCGGCCCCCAAAAATGGTAGCCCGATCGGTAAGGCGTCGGACTCGTTCCCCAGCTGATCAAAAATCCACCGTCTGGATTAATGGTGGCTGGGGGGTGTTAAAAATATCGTGGGTCACAAAGTCCTCCAAGTGAAACGATACCTCTGGGGGTGCTAGGCCAAGGGTTTTCTCGACCCTTGGTTCTGGTTCAAAAAGAGCAGAGAGCTCTTCAGGCCCTATCCCGGTAAAACCACGAGTTGTGGTAGGTAACGGGGGACCCTGGAGTGTGTGAAGGCCCCAAAAGTTCTCCCGAAGTCTTTCGTATTGGATAACTTAGTTTGTTCATATTTGTACTAATATAATAAAAAAAATAAAATCTTCTAGCCCATTTTTTGTTAGACAAGCCCATTTTTCTCTACCTATTGACTGGACTACGTCTTCGAGTTTTATATTTACGTATACGTAGGGGAGAGTGGTAATGAATAGGCCACTTTTTGGTTTTGAATTTTTGTAATTTTTTCTAACACTTTGTTTTAACTTTAAATTGGTGTTTTAGTTACTTTACTTATCTGGCTACCTAAAAAAGTCATAAAAGTTGGATTAGCACCTGTCTATAATGAATTATAATAGAAAATAAAAATTTTGAAATTTGGCCCATTAAACCCCACCTATGGGGTTGAATGGGCCATCGAAGGTAATGAATGGGCCACTAAATGAATTCAATGAAAACATGTGGATTTAATCTTTTATTTGCTGAATATGACAAAATAAATGTGCCACTTGACATGATGATACAAAATCATACTGATTTAAAATTATATAAACATCAAAACTGATGCAATTAAAATAAAACTGATACATAGCAATTGTAGCCGAAAAATGACTAAATAATGAGATTGTAAGAAATGAATAACATCAAATATATATAAAAAAAATAACAGATAATACACACTATGATTTAACAAAATTTATATATTTCAAAAATAATATTAAAAATCACTTTCAAAAACTTCATCTTCATTTTCAAACTTGTCAAAATTCAAAATTTTTTTTTAAAATTTACTAGACATCGGGAATAAGAAATATCTAACTTAAGTTACCAAGAAAGAAAATGAAATTGTACTGTGAGGAATATAATATGAAGGAGAGAGGGGGCTTTTTCAAGCCACGCACTGCGACCAGAGGTCTATTGTACTATAGGAATATAATATAGATCTGCAAATTATATTTAGAAGTTACTACAAACCTATTTTGACGACAGTAATCTTTATCTATGACAGTCAGTTGTGTTTCATATTAATGCGAAAATCCAAAGAAAAGGAAGAAAAACAATATTTAGGTGGCCCATTCATTACCATGACATAGTGGCCCATTCAGCCCCAAATATACTTTTGGAATACATTTAGGTTTATTGAGTACATTGAATTTAAAAAACATCAAAATACATCTTAAGATTAGTTTATAGATATGGAAAGACTAGCTTATACATATGTATGCAGTGAAATACTTGGTACATTTTAGCTAGGAAATGTTTTACTAAAAAGGGAAAAACTTACTTTTCAGTCAGATTCTTGACCATGCCACTCTAGTTTGGAAATGGTTCAGCGCAAACGAATGAAAATTGGATGAGTTTAGAAGAACAAATAGCTACATCTATTGGTGGCATCAAAAAAAAATCATGCAAATACTTTTTCATATTTTGTTAGTAGCCCATTCATCACCATGGCCCATTCATTACCACTCTCCCCTATATAGCATTTAATTGATCCGTAGTCTAAAAATTGACATAATTTTTTTTAATAATGCAGAAGTTAAGCTCTCGTGAGCTCCCATGCAAATTAAGCCCGGCTCTACCTTTCGTAATGATAAATAATATTAAAAAATACTGAAAATAATCAAGGAAATTAAATTGTCAAATATTGGGGAAAAAAGATAAATTATAAAAAAATTCTGTCATATTTTGCATTACAATGCAAAGTTTAATCTGCACCAAATTTAATACAGACAAAAACCAAATTTATTTCTTAAATAAATATATATTAAAAGAGGGGGGGGGGTTAACACAAGCTCTAATTCCTAAAGACATAATGCCATAGGACAAAAAAAGAATTTTCAAGTTCATCAGAAAAAAATTGAATAAAAGGTTTTTTTTTCCTTAGAAGAGTGTAGGCGCGGATAATATTTAATCATTCTAGCAGGTCGCTAACAATCAAACACAGCAAAGCAATATTCGAATTTGGAGTTTAATTAAAATCTCTAATTCACTACAAATAAAGAGAAATGTGCAGCTCTTTAAAAAGAAAATAAAAGATTAAAATGATGAATTTCAGAAATTTCTGAATTTTATAAGTTTAATTAATTCTTAACGATACATATAAATCGAAATTCGAATGAAAATGGACTTCTAAAAAGAGGGTTAAATATTTATTCACCAAACATAAAGAACATTTGAAAGTTTTGTTGAAAAGATACATTTATTTTCGAAACGTAAAAATATTTTTCTTAGTAAGCACAACATGCATTAACAATGAAAAGAATATTTCTAATTTCGCAGCAGTCTGTCTCAAAGGAGAAGATAGTAATATTTTAAATTACAAATAAAAGTTAAAAAACGATATTTCTCAATCAACGTTACGTGAATTATTACGTTTTTAAAATATTAGGTTCAAAATCAAGCGAATTGTTTCGAGATTTGAAAGAAATCGTTGTAATTATAAAATGTTTTCTGAGAAGAATGAAATAATTACGAATTTAACGTATCTCAGAACGCAAAAAAAAAATGTTATTCAAATATCACACCTAGCAAAAATTAAATGTTAATTCTCATAAATATTTCTTTTCTCCATTTAAAATTTTAAAACCCAAACGGGGTATTTTAAAATGAATGTTTACTAGCGTCTAGCAAGAATAAATAAAAGTTAACGCAATCATACACGTAAAGCTGTTGATTAGAAAAATATTAAATTTGATTTCAACATTTATTAAATCCAAGGAAATTATTTTTATAGCATACTTATAATAAATAACAATAATAATTATGATTTAATAAATTTAATGGATAAAACTAGCTTTTTACTGAAATTATGGTTAACGTACTACATTTAAAAAAAAAAGAATGAATTGTTTGAAAATTTAAGGATTGATAATCATTTGACAGTGATGCAATTCTATAAACTAAAAACAGTTACCTCCCCTAAGCCAGAAATGTTTTGGTAAATTTCAACTAAACTTTGAAAAAAAAATTGATAATTTTATTCATTAAAAAATAACTAAATCTCAATAGGAAAAATATATTTTTCGTATTTTCTCTTTCTCTCTCTTTTTTGCTAAACCTTGCCTGTTCAACCGTGTGAACTAACCAGGGCTAACTAAGGCAGGGACGGAGACAAGTGATGTGCGATGGGGGCGATCGCGCCTCTCTTAAGGGACTTACCACTTGTAAATTTTCGATATTAAAGTTCAAAAAAGACGTTTAAGGCAGGAATTCAAGTGAAACAGGCGATCGCAAATTACAATCGCTACTGGAAATGAATTACATTAAAACGTTTCTTGATAAAAACGTCGTGACGTCAGCGTGACGTTTGCCTATGAAAAACGAGCTAGATAAAACGTCACAGCCTACTTGGCGAATAAGAGGAGATCACTGACTGCTTGTGAGCTCTTATTGGCTCCACCCGTAGTGACGTCAGTGCCAAGTTAAGTTGATGATAATGTAATTCACTTCCAGTAGCGATTGCAATTCGAAGCGATTGCAATGGTGTTTCACTTGAATCCCTGCCTAAGACTATCTTTGATGCTATCAGAAGGGAGGTTTAGAACTCTACTCAGGCTACATTTCGCAATTGTAATTCAAAACATTTGAGGTCAACATTTGTAAACAAAGATGCGTAATAAAGGATACGTAATAAAATCAATCGTCCCTCCCTTGAAACCTTTCTAGATCCGTCTTTGGGAGAATCCCTTATCATTTTGGTCACCGGGCCTATCACCCTCCATAAAACTACTCCGATTAATAGTCCGATCCTCTCAAGGGTCGGGCCTCTAGTTTCCGACGAGGATGACAAGACCCCTCCGCGACAAAGTAAGTGTTAAAACTAGCATTCTGCTCAACCTGTAAACCCCTATGATGTATTTTCCCAACTCAAACCAAAAATCAATATTCAAATCGCGGATAACGAAAGAAAACAGATGTTCCAATAAGAAAAAGGAAACATATTAACACTAATGGCACAAAGCGAGAGATTAGGTATACTTCGAGCACAGAATGAAATCGGAAGGTTTAATTGCAAAATCGATCGAGGAGTTTAATATATATTCCGAACCCTCTTCACTTAATTACGTTAAGATTACCGCCGTCCTTCCCCAAATTAAGCACCGGCATTAAAACCCAAGAACAAAGATGTGCGGCGGGTTATCAACGGCCGCAGAACGTTCTGGAATGTGAATTTCAAATTCGAATGATTTCCCAAAACGACAAAAGATATAACGTTTAACGAGTGATGCGGAAGGATGAAACTCGAAATTAAAACCGCCGCAGAAGATCTGCAAATGAAGGGAGTGTTTGGAGTGGTGGGGGAGGGAGGGTCATTTTAAACTCAATAATAATTACGTGCATGTAGGAAATAAGACTTTGGGGGGGGGGGGGGTTGAACAAAAAAAAAGTTATAATGTGTTATATCAAGTGAGTATTATTATGGTTTGATTTTGGAATAAAAAAATTGAGACTCCAATTTATAAAAAACTGGAATTCGACCCTGAATTTGCTGAGACGCCCCGATGGAAGGGCATGGAAGGTCACTCTGACCTCGACCTCTCAAAACTTTTTATTATTCGGCAGACGTTGTCTGACAACTCGGAACGTTGGAGACACAATTGCAATATTGGGAAATTGTTTTTAAATACCCGTGTTTTAACATTCATAAGACTTCGAGAGCTCTACGTCAACGAAAGCGGAGATGCCGTAGATTTTGCCAGGTTGAATTTAACCCGGTAACTGGAAGCAAAGTGTAAAAATTATGACGTTCTAAAATTTGAAATAATGTAACATATCATCTAAAATTTTTCATGTTTTCGAACATCTTTGGGTTGATCCAACACATCGCTTGCACTGTACTTTTAGACAGTGACCTTGTATCTCAAATAATCTACTTTTTAAGAAAAACCATCCAAAGTTTTGAGACACCATCAAGCCGGTCGTCTTGTCGAGTGGTCAGAGAAATTTGACTCGGATGAAGTTCCTCGGATGTATGTCCTTTCTCTCTCTCTCTCTCTCCTGTCCTTGTCCTTGCTCTACGTGAATGTGTGAGTATTTTGTGAATATCTGCCTGCCCTATAAACGGGTCCTATGGCATGTGCGTTGCGTTGAGCTGAATCGGACTTCCACCTTAATCGCGCTAGTAAAAACGGAAGTTGTAGCAATTCTGCTTTAAACCGAGTTCATCCTCAACTCGGGCTCGGATTTCCGAGTGGTATCAGTAACAACAACGACAGAAGTATATTAAGATTTTAAGGGAAAGCTGAAAACTGTTGAGCCACAATACTAAACCCTCCGTACTTGCAAATTGAAGTGAAGTGAAGCGTACCATTGGATCGAGCAAATTACGTCATAACACCGTTTAAAATGTTGCACGTGCAATGTTGCACCTGGTAGTTCACCTTGCAGCTCGGCTGTTGGTAGCCGCTTATGTCTCTGGTCATGTAGTCTTGTTTTAGCTTGTATTTTAACCTCGTTTATGTTCTTACAGTTCACGTGTTCTTAATAAATATGTTCTTAGCATTCACCATCCTAGTCCACTGCCTCTGCTTCTTACACTTGGATACACTACATAAACTAGACAGAAATAATCTTCTAAAACTTTTACTAAGTTTATGGCGCTAAAATGTCAAACCAATTTTTACTTTGTAGCAGTAAAGTTGAACCTTTTTGCACAAACCACGCAATTTAATATTTTTATAGAAATCTTACAGATTTTTAAGTTAAACTTCCACATTTTCAGTAAATTGTGAAATCGTGCTGTAGTCGAGTAAATTTAGAAACTTTTTTTTTAAGGTAGCGATTCTCTACTAACGGAGCTTTTGATTAATTATTGTCACATTTAAAGGCACTGAAGCATTCTCTTGCACAATCCTAAAGCAAACAGGAATGCGATACAAAAACTAATTAAAACACCAATGAGCAGCATAATTTAAACATCGCTGTTGACTTTACTCGAGGAGAAATATAATTTCCAAAACAGTTTTGTTTTGATTCGATTTGATGCAGAGGCGTTAAAGTTAATCAAGCAGAAGGACTTTTTATTGGCTTCCATTAATTGTTCCGCGACGACAAAATTGCACGAACTGACAACCGGCGTTTGCCACCGCCAGATGGCACTTGGGGAGGCCCAGGTTTGAATATGACCTGGGGCTAGACGAAAGATTGCTGGTTAATGTTTTTACAAGGAAAGGGAAAAAAAGATAAAACCTATTAAAACATCGCGTGCTCCGGGTTTCGTTTTGATGTAGAATCAATAATTAATTAGATTGTGAAACATTTGTTTACTCTTGGGGGGAAATATTTTGCATACATTTAAAGTAGCAAGTGCAAAGTTCGTAAAATGAATTCAATTTTGAAGTTGTTCTATCCCACATAATTTGTTCAATTGTAAATATTTCTAAAACTACCCAACTGATATGTGAGCAAATATTTCCATACGTATCATTATCATCAAAATATTTTAATAAATATTTTTCTTTGAAAAGCCTACCTACTTGATTTCCTTACGTGCTGTAGACTACTCTCTAAGAATGGGATTGGTTAAAAAATATATTGGTCAAAATTACAGAATTTTTGACTTTCAGGGTTAAGAAACAGTACATTGAAAAAAGGGGGAAAACTGAGAAACACAGAAAGAAAAAAAACTTCCAAACAACCCACTTTCAAAAAAACTTGCTTTTAACATTTATTTTATAAGAACTGCACTCTAAAAAAGAAAGAAAAATGTGCAACTTACTCCATAAATACGGTAACAGCAGTGCTGCCTCCAGTGCTATGGAGTAACTTAGTCAATAAATTTGGTGTAAAGCAACACTTTATTTGTGGAAGGTTACACCGTTTATGTAACTATAGCGTAACGTTTCACCAATTTCAGACGTTCTGAGTGTAAGGTTACACCAGAATTCTTTGTCAAAAGAAAGAAGACGAAAAAAGAGCATCCATCAAACTGGAAGATGACTTTCAATTATTCGTTTATTTCAGGTTTATCAGGTTCATGCTTTTCTACTAACAATCAACTTATGCAAGTTATTTGAAGTACACACGATGGGATCGAACCCCGAACTTGAAATGTACAGAGAGCTTTTAAATGAAGCGCGTTAGACCACTTGGCCGGTTAAGGTCAGTGGTTGGAAAAACTACATATTTTTCGTAGCGAACTACTACAACTACAACTACTTTCTTATAAATGTAGTTAACTACAGCTACAACTACTTTTTTTCAAATGTAGCGAGCTACACTACTTTTGAAATGTAGTTGCTACTTCGCTACTTTTTAAAAAATAAATAAATAAAAAGAATACACCGTTTGAGGATCTACCGAAAAAAATCGAAAAGTGGTTTAAATTAAAAAATTACCTCATTCGAATATGGAATAGAAATAGGAATTGTCTTTGAATTTATTTGTTACTTTTCCTTTTTGTTTTTTTTTTTTTTTTTGCTAAAATTTGTCCTTTAGATTTTTTTTTACAATTTTTACGAATATTCGCCAAAAGAAAAACCTTGTTTTCTTTCTTCGTGCTCTTTTTTTTTTAATTTTTTTTCATTTATTTATTTTTTTTTTAATTTAAAAGTAGTTTTCAGAAATCGCTACAAACTACTATTTTTTTGGTATCGCGTTACTCACTACTCTACTTTTTTAAAAAAAATAGTGCGCTACACTACAAACTATTAAAAAATGTAGCTACTACAGCAGTTTCGCTACTTGTAACGCGCTACTTCCGACCACTGGTTAAGGTACACCTTGGTTCCTTTCACTTTAGGAGCTCTGAGCCGATGTTTGTCTTGACGAATACGCTTTGAATTCTACGACAGTAATTTTTTAACCCATGTTGGAACTTTACACGGGCTTCGTGAAACTTGAATTCAAAAATTAGAGTTTTTCTTAAAATTGGAACAGCTCACTATAGGAGTTGCTTAACGTTACACCCGTTAACAATGGTAACCTTACACATTTTTTACAGTGCGTAATACTTTTAAACTGTAAAAATTAACTATGAAAAAACGAGAAAGAAATAAAGACTGAAACGAAGAAATAAAAAGCGTTTTAATGCACTAAAAATAGCTTCGCCTGAGTAACTTCAAAAAAATGCAAATACTTTGCAGCGACATCTACAATTCCAATCACATTTTATCAAGTTTGTTATACTTTTAGCACGCATGTAAAAATAACAAAACGTATTAAACGTTTTCCCTTGAATTCCATGTTTCAATTCCGTTACATGTAAAATGATTGTCAAATCCTTCATTTTCTTTCTTTCTTTCTTTCAGAAATTTTCGTTCTAATTTATTTCCAGACGAATTCCTTCGCATTGAAGAATACACACATTCCAGCAGTTTTGAATTACAGCCTAATGGGCCCAGCCGGTTTAATTTAAATAAAGTGTCTAAAGTGTTTCGCTTCGAGTGCTGAAATTACAAGTGCTGTCGGGGGTAGGGGGGGGGGAGAGAAAGAATTTCCACCGAAGAGATTCGAAATGTTCTGCGAAAACTTGTAGCTTCAAAATTTGTATCTTTAATGCAACAGAATATAAAGTATCCTATCTGTATCCCGAATATACAAACATAGCGAATAAGATTAATCGAAAGAAATATTTTTTGTTTTTTTTAGAAGCTTGAAAAAAATACAGTATGAGAAAAGAGAAACAATCCCTAGATGTTCAAATTTATTTCAAAATATCAAGTGAAGCATTTCTATTTATTTTAAATCATCTATTTCAATTATTAAAGCTTAAATAAATGCTTTTTTTCTTTCTTTCTTTCTTTCTTTATTCCAATTCAGACTTTGTAAATCAGTTAAATACGCAATGCATTCAAAAGTAAGGTAAATAACACAGCATCGATTGAACAAAACCATCTTTAATTTTCAAACAACTTTTTTTTTTTTTTGTCTTTTTTCTCTCTTCAATTTGATGTCTGCTCATTGATTTTTAACAAGATCTGCCTATTTTCCCGGACACAAACATCGACATTGTAATGTCTAATCAACTGCATGGAACCGTGTAAAGATCAACAATACAATATATTAGTACCTTAGAGTGAGCAAGAAAACAATTCAAACAATTACATTCCTGCTTTGTTGCGAATTAAGGGCCCTGCTCCACATTGACGTAAAGCAGAAAAATAAAGCAGAAACGTAAAATGGATTAAATGGTATTCTTATGGAAAGTACCCGGATTTTCAGTTTTTGCCTTCGGTTTCGGTCGCGTTTTCTGCTGATGTGGAGCAGGGCCCTAATGCAGAAAAATGCTTTACAATTATTGATCGCCTAGATACAAACAATTCTCCCATCATTGAATGGATTATTTGTTGAATATCGCCAATAGCGCCAAATTGAATCCATATTCAAAATTACATTTTCTTTTCCTCCAAACTTGTCGCCACATTGGCGATATATTGCCAAGTTGGCGAAACAAACTTGGCGAGCGAAAGCTTTGCGATTATCTCCAAGTGATCATTAAATCATACTGTCACTAAGGTCTTGAAATTAACAGATTTACCCCAAACAAGGGCATAAGGCCCTCATTTAGAACATTCGAATGCAACCAAAAGATGAGGTGAACCACTAGACCTCACTTAGAGCCTTCATGCAAAATTAGAATCTTCTACAAAATATCGAAATTTTGGCAGCGAAGTCAATGCTATTTTGATGCAGCCACAAGTTATTCACGAAAGCACAATTTCCAATCATGGACCGATTACCTTGTGCTTGCTGAAACTCTTGTTTCAGCAAGGTAAGTAAATCAACGAGCAGTATACGACATTTAAATATGTGTAAGTATTTAGTAGGGGAAGACCGCCTATATTGGACCCCCTAAGAACAGGAGGCCTGTGTCGCTCAATGTGAAGCAAAACAGAAATGCAAAATAGGGCATCGTAAGCTGAATTTAATCAGGAACCGCCCTAGGGGCTTATATTTTCTGAAAATATGAAAATTTATTTTTAAAAAATTATTTTATAAAAAGTTGCAAAAGTCCAATTTAGGGATATATGCGCCTAAATTGAACCACGCGCTTCCTAAATTGGACCGTACCAGAAAATCATAGAATATATTGTATTTGAACTATACAGCTTTTTTCCAGGATTTACAATAGAATTTCTTTTGCTTCGGCCTCACTTAGGCAGTGTTGATAAACTCGCCGATGGCATTTCATACACTTAATCATGTTTTGAACTTCATCTCTAGGAGAAATATTGCAACAACAATTGTTTTATGCAGTTTCTTGCTCCTTGTGTGACATTTTCTGCTCTATGCCTCTTTTATACGGTTTTAGAATGATTGCTGAGATAGCCTTCCTTTTTGTTTTTTCTATTTTTTAGGCAAAGGTGATATGTGAGCCTGCTTTACAAAATCATAGCTAGAGTTGACAATCATGTTTTGATGAGAACTGTTCACCAATTCTGCAGATGTTATAATAATTTAAGTCGTAGCTAGCTCTTGTACATGGTGTAGAAGTTACACCGAACATTTAACCTGTTCACTTTGAGTAGATTTATCTGGACTACTTGCCACTAATTCTGCTGTAGCCTAATCAATATCATTAAACACATATGCTTAACAGGTCAAACTCCTGTTGTTTGGAATCAACTTACAGCATTTGCCATGGTCTTGATTGCGGTTTGCCCATAAGAGCTACCAAAGAGTTCTCCTATGTGATATTGGATGATGAATCTTATTGGGATGTTCTCGCATCCATGTATCACATGCTTGATTAAAATATGTAGACAGTGACTGTATAAAGACCACGTCTACGTGCATGGTGTGCTTAAAGAGAACACATTATTATATCGTTTTCGTTAGAGAAGTTTATCGCATCAATGTTCTTTATGTAAGTGCCTATCCATTAATAGACGGGCATTCTTTTTACATTGCTTGGCTTAACAGTTTTGATGAACTGTTGTAAATTGTGTGAATTATCGTTTGTGATTTAACCTTTTTTGTTTTGAACTAGCATATTGCTCACCAGGGATGCTTTTACGATAAGCTCATACACGTAACGTAATCTTTAGAAAATAAGCATGAGGAGGGGGGGGGGTAGCAGTTCTACTAAACTCATGCAGAAAATAGCCAGTTTGTTTCTACCATGTTCATGAATTATTACCGTTTCACCTGGTGTTTACCTTTATACGTCAATATAGTTTGGGGCTTTTGGAGAGTGAAAAGACCGGCTTCATCGACATTGAACATTTTAGTAGCATCTAAATTATTTCCTTTTAAAAAATCGTTTCGTACATATCGAAGAATTTCATACTTTTCTCTTGGTAAACCAGCATAAATTTTATTTAAGTAAAGCATAAGTTAATAACTATGCTTAACAACCTGAAACTGCAGCTTAAAGGACGAAGAGAGAAAAAAAAATGCATTTTAAGTAGTTGCAGCTTCTGCTTGATAAAAAAGTTTAAATGAATATCGTGAATAAGTGTTAAATTATCCTTAAAATAATTTTAACTACGCTATTAAATCAGACGAGTCACTTATTTTATATTACGATTAATGAAAAATCTTGTTTAAATCATATTCTTAAATTGGACCACCGGTCCAATATAGGAAATTTTTTTTGGTCCAATAAAGGAAAACACGCCATTTTTTATTCTTCAGCTTATTTCTCTGTCAAAAATTATCACAATCGCGCATGTGAATACATCAATGTAATCCTTATTAAACACAGATTATAGTACTGTAACAGCATTTTATCTCAATTCACAAGTTTTTGAATTATCCTGCTAGAAACAAGTCCGCGAAATAAGATTTCGCACGTTTTCAACACAAATCCAGCCGTAACTCACGCTAAACAGTTCGAAGACTGGTGAAACTTCATACACATTGATTTTATTCCTAAAACTTTGTATTTCTACTGTTAAAGTGCAGCACAGATCTTTGTACTAGATTTTAAGCCCGAGGTCCAATTTAAGCAGTGGTCCAAGATAGGCGGTCTTCCCCTATATTGATTCAATTTTCTACAAACCGGAATATAAAGAACAAATGAATTGGGCCTTTTTTTTGCAATAGGGAAGTTTTCGATTTCTTAATTTTGTTTTTATATGAAAAAACATCATTCATGTACATTATCGGTGAAAATTTTTTTTTTCTTTATGACAAATATAGTCTTTTTTAAATATTTTTTAATGTTTAAGCGACGGCGACGTCATATGGCTGGTGGATTTTTCGCTCTCGACAGTGCACGCCAAGCTGAAGCGAGACACTTGGCCTATCGACAGAGCAGAAATCGGTCTTCGTGCTTTCACAACGCTGTTCCTCAGGGCTACCGGTAATAAAAGTCTCGACATAATGCCTGTCTAAAAATTTGAATATGGTTTCCGCCGCAAAAAGTTCAAAACTACCATCGCTGATACCATCATCGCTGACGAATGTTCTTTTCGGTGCAATACAATTTTGTATGTGAACGGCTTAAAAATACAACCAGCCGACGTCACTGGTTTCGTTTTAAAGGGCGCTTTTTTTACTCATGGGTTTAAAAAAACCATTAAAAATCAATCGTGCTTTAAAATTCTCCGATGGTGAATATGTGTCTTTTTAAGTCTTTTAACAATATGTAATAATCAAAGTGGAATATTTAATAGTTTAAAACTTCCCTTTTCATGACAGTGTGGTACTTCTAGAGCTAAATTTTTCGCAACGACATTTCAGCAGCAATTGCTCTCACAAATAGTTTGTCTGAGGACATAAACGAATACCGGTAACCGAATTATTCTTCTCCGTAACTTTTCACTTTGCTTTTACTAATGGAATAACTAAACGACGGAAACGGGAGGTGTGCTGTTTATCAAATTGCTCCCAGCAGCGCTAAACACAATTCTCAGGTACCAAACTAAACCACTTTCTCCCCTCCTAATGACTGGCCCAACCCCCGACTACCCCGGGAGCACATATAATCGAAACCTTACGCGCCGTCAGGGCGGCCGCAATTATGTCACTTAATGTAAAAGCTTCCGCGCTGGTGACGTCACCTCATCAAAATCATTGCGAGGACCGCTTTACTCTCAAGGACCCGCGCTCACCAATTACATCGGTGGCGCAAAATAGTTCGCCGCTTAAATGAGCACTGCCGCGGGTCGCCGCGTAATTAGAATTTAAGAAGATAGTTTGGTACATCGAGCGAGGCTCTCCTTCTCCGAAGAACAACACTATTTGTGTAGTTTTAGATTTGGTGTTATTGCAACATAAATTTGCTACTGGTATTCCTTCCCAGTTGTCTGTGTATTCTTCGTTTTTCACGCTGTGTGTGTGTAACTAAAATTTGATTGTTTTGTGCAAAATTAATCAGGCACTCAATGTGTTTCGCTGTTTTTCATAATTGCTGGCTAGGTTTAGTTGAGTTAATACCTAAAATGAGGTTACGTTAAATGTTCCTACATTGGGGGATTCAGTGAGGGGGGGGCAAGTGAGTTTTAGGGTAACGCCCCCACCCCTCCTCCGGGAACTGGCAATTTCAGGACCGCCCAGAGCTGAAACGGGCCCCGGTTCGATCGCCGCCCTCCCCCATAACACTTATAAAACTTACTTTTCTCCAATTCTAATCCTCCCTCCTCCGTTTTAATTACTCTCTAAATCTTTTTCTTTCTTTTTTTTTTTTTTACAATCACGAATTGCTTATTGTCATCACTGGACCGTAACTAATATACTATACTTTAATTTATTTGTTTATTCTATTTACTTATTCAGTTTTTGCTGACAATAAATTTTTTCTTACATTTTGGTTGAAAGAAAGTTCTTTAAAATTTAAAAAATCCATCAAAAATGTGTAGGTCATCGGGATGAATTTATTTTATTCAACTTATATCGAAAATATTTGCTATCAATCATTTGAAACAGAGATTACGATTAATAATGAATTATCAATTTAAGGCTCATCTATTTCAAATAACATTTTTAGAGCTATGTTGCATTAATAAGCACCCGGGCAACGCCGGATAATAAGTAAGTGTTGTATATATTGACTTTGTAAAATATCTATTCATTAATACATATAACCTTGCTGAAACGATTGAAATGTTTTTTTTTTTTTTTTTTTTGCTGTTTATACTGTTTGTTTCAGATAGCATGTGCTACAGGCAAAATTTCTTCCAGGTTCAGAAAATTATCGGCTGCAATTAATAACATCAAAGCATTTGGGAAAGTGCATAACAAATTGGCTACTCGAAGAGGCAATATATAACCCTGACGAAAAAGAAAAAGTATTACCTATGGCTGCATTAGTGCTACACCATTAGTTGAGAAAATGAGTTAATGACGTAAGAAAACTGACGTCATATTCGGCTTTTCGTATATCAGCCTAATGAAGCATTTAGGGAAATATATTTTTATATTGAGAAACCTTTTCCTAAACTGCGCAGAGGGGTGAAGTAGATATATTAAGTGAAGAATGTACGGTAATGCAATCAGGCTACTTTTGCTAGGTTAGTAACAGTTACGATCTGCAACAAATTACAAATTTAATTTGAGTGCATCAAACTTGAATCATACTATTTTTCGGGAAAAATGAAAAAATAACATTTTACGTACAAAGAAGCAAAGCTCTTAAATATAAATAGCGTGTGGCGTATGCTTAGAGAGCATATAACCCAACTTTGCCCGCCGGGTTACGAGGCCTTTTAGTCCAGCGGCCAAAGCACTGGGTTTCCACCACAGACGTCCCCGGTTCTATTCCCGGGCGGGACACGCCGTCCAGCACGTACGCCGCAAGCGTATTATGCGTATATGTAAAAAAAAACTGATAATGTGGCTTGTATCGGAGATGCCATTTCAAGATATTTTGCTCCAAAAATCAAATTAATTAAAATCTATCCGAGATTTAAAGTTTTTACTAGATGGCAAAACGATGACAAACGAGAATAATTACATCGTTGATTTAAAATAAAAACTTTTAACAATATATTTGTTTGAAAAAAAATGACATTTCTTTCCAGTCCCCTTATTGTATCGGTTAAAATAAGTTCTGAAAATATGTCTTTTATTTCAATGCTTCTTCATTTTATATATTTTCTTCCCTTCCCATCCCTCACCCTACACTTTTTAGTTTACACCTCTGGAAAAAGCCACTCTAAAACTAAATGTCGAAAAGCCTTTCGAGCCAACAACACCCTCATTTAATAATCTATTTTCGTATTTAAATCAGATGCGTTATCTGATTTTAGCAACTCAGCGAAAGCGAATTATTTAAGAAACTTTTTGTCATGCAAATCAACCCGCCCGCCATCGTTTGATGACGTTGAACAAAGATCCCGAAGAATGATTTATCAAAAGTTGCCTAGTCAGACGTTCGACTATTTTCTTTAAAATAAAAACATTTTTAAACTAGGAGAAAATGCAGAAAATACATTGAAGTTAGTTTTTTAACACATGTTTCTTTCCTAAGAGAAGATTTTTCAGAAAACGAAAGTTTAACTCGGATAGTTAAAACTATGCATTCCATTCTTTTTAGATTAAAAAAATAGTAATCCCGCGTCATATCAGGATTGTCGGAAGATGGCAAAAAAGTTCGTTTTTCCGACAACATGATGTCACCGAAGTCGTAAAAAATGATTTATTTGACGAGTGAATAAATGATATGTGCACAGCCAATAAATTTAGATTATCACCATATTATGGTATTAGGAAGAATTTCTTAATAAAAAGAGGGAAGAGATGACTTTTTAATTTTTTTTTTCAAACATTTCTATTGGTGTTAGGTAAAATAATAATCTAATGTTGCTGTTTAAAATGCTATAAATCATGATTTTTTTAAACTTATTAAAAGAAGGCAAGACATTTCCTGAGAAATAGAAGAATTTTCCATGAGGAACTCCGAATTTAATTTTTTTTTTTTTTTTTTGCTTTGCTCATAATTTTTTGGCAGACAATGTGAGAGTGCTGTAGATCCAAAAGCACAACATGCCCGAATGATCAAATTTGATCTGACGAACAGATTTGAGTGTCTAAAAAGTTAATCTTTGACTAGGCAAACGATTCCTAAAATATTTATTACAAAGCAATTACTACTGCAGTCAATTTACTTTGCCGACTTACGTTTTGTTTAGAGCATTACAAGGTTTAAATATGCAGAAATACTTATAACTATAACAGAAATATGAATAGAACATTTTTAAATACATTTTTAAATTTCTCTCTAAGCTTCTTTTTATTAATATTTTAGTAAAAGTTGTATTTTTTGTGGACTCGACAACCGTTTCTCATAATTTTAAACGCCTTAGCAAAATAAATAAATAAGTACATAAATTGTGAAAATAACTAAATAAATAAAAACTTTTTATTTAATAATCAAACACACCAAATGGCTTTAAACCGTCGTATTTTTGGAGAGAAAAAAACTATAAAACCTATTTTATACGACACATTAAAATAAGCCAACAAGCTACGAACTTGAACCCCATCGTCTTGGACAAAAAGATATAAGGTTTAATTGAGCTTCTGCGGTGCGAAGAGTAGAATAACAGACAGGTGAAAATGCTGATAAATTTTTACTGAAGCAATACAAAATGCATATGACCAATGGGACACCTTCGACGCTCGGTAATTTTGACAGTAACTGAGCCCGCGTTTAAAGATTAGCAATAAAGATTGTCTCCGCCATTAAAGGGCTCCTTATGTGTCGTAAAGAGAGACATAAAATCTTAAACATGAAATCTTTTTCGTATTCTAAGCAAGACAGAGAGAGAGAGAGAGAGCAGAATTTGAGATATATACTTAGTGTAAGAGAGAACGATACGCCATTAAGTTCAAATTACAAAACTTTGATGAGAAACAAGTTAATTGCTTGTTTTATGTTTACTGTCGCTAAAAGTTGTCGTAATGTTCTTTCAGGGAAAGAGGAGAATATCTTCGCATTTTTGAAAAAAGAAAATAATTTTAATTTTAGCATCGCTGAAAATGGGCAATGACATAAAAAGCTTAGATAAGCTAAGAAACTTTAATTAACTAATTTCAAAATAAAAGACCTAACTGCTGTAGTTTTAAGAATAAAGTTTTTTAATAGATCGACATGCCGTCACTATTATAATAAAATGCTAAGTTATGAACAGAATGAAAGTATTTTTAATGCGAAACAATTCTCTGATCTGAAATGATATTGGGACAGATAAAAAAAAAAGAAACAAAACGGAAGAAATACCGAGATATGTTTGGAGAGAGCTATTTACGAATTATAATAACCTTGTTAATTCGAGCATGCTTAAGAACTACTGCAAAAATAAAGGACTATAGTTAAATCGGATCTGAAGTAGAACGTCATAAGTTTTTTCCTTCTGGTTTATTTGCGAAACCTTAATAAATTTTTGCGGTGTGCAATTCTCCAGCTGCATATCTAAAAACAGAGGAGAACAACCGACGATAATACCAGGGAGGATCTAGAAATGTTTTAAGGGAGGGGCGACTAATTTTATTACGTATCCTTTACTACAGAACTTGGTTTCCAAATACTGACCTCATACGTTTTGGACTTCGATAGCGAATCATTTTCTAAGGAAAGCCCACATTGCAAAAAAATTAACTGTTGTTTTTACAGTAAAATACTGGCAGCCGAGGTTCCAATTTAAAACTGTAAAATGCACAGTAATAAACTGTAAAACTACCAATTTTACAGCTTCTTACTGTTAAGTTAGCAATTTTAGTTCATTGCCGTATAATTTAGCTGTATTATACTTTAAAAGCAATAGTATAATAAGTGAAAGCAGAGCTTCCAGTTTAAAGCTAAAATGAGCGGTAACAAACGGTTGAATTAGCAATTTAACAGTTAAGTTCTGGAAAAACAGCAATTTTACACTTTATTACTGTAAAATTAGCCATTTTTACAATGTATTGCTACAAAATTAGTTGTATTATACTGTAAAAACAACATTCATTTTTTAAAGTGAACGGCTAAGATTTAGGAATTAATTAACTCACAACGACATGGTTAACACCTGAGACTCCATTGCTAACACTGCAAACTAATTTTGACAGTCATTATTTTTAACAGCACTGAAAAATTCCTCGACTAAATGTAATGTTTTATTAAATTACGAAACAGAGAAACTTTTAATGGGCCAATAAATATACAAAAGAATTTATTCAACTCTTAGAAAAACTCTCACATTTTTAATGATGGCGTCCAGCAAACTTGTCGTCAGTGAAGATTTAGTGACATTTAGCACGACTCGAATGCTGATACAACATACCAAACTTTTGACTCGAGTCTTTTTTTCTCCACATAAGACATAAACGTGTAATTTAATGCAGCTGACAAAATAAATTTAAACTTTGTGCAGCAACTGTTAACCACATAAAGCGTTCCATCGTTTGAGAGAAGAAGGCTGATTTGCATTATAAAAGGTTCTTTAAGTAATTCATTTTTAGAAAAACGCCGAAACTGAAAAAAAAAAAAAGAATCTTATTTAAATACAAAATAGATTATTCTCGAAGATCGCTTTAAGGAAATTTCTTCTTTTTTTTATGTCGGAGATTTTAGAAATATAAACGAATAAAAACCACTGAAGAAGATATAGTGAAACGATTTAGAAAGCAATTTATACGCGAACACATAAAATTATGAAACGGTAAATTATTATTAATACACAACAAAGCTATAAATAATTCTTTTCTTTATTTCTTTTTTACCAAGAATAACAACTGCATTTTGAAAGAAACAATATGTTTAAAGATTGGACTACAAAATGAGCGCTATTTTTGAACTTGACGAATGTACTGTTGGATAGATTGTACAACGGCTATTTGTAGTAGGAATTGTTTATAGGTTGACCCTTGAACTTGTATTCGGAAATGGAAAGTAACTACTCGTAACTAGGAAGTTTCAAAACGCTATATGTTCTGCTGAATGACAAGCGCCAATCAAAGCTTTTTTAGGTAAGCTCTATGTCTCTGCCAATGCAGAATAATAAGCAAATACCGACAAAGAAACCTGAGCTTTCCTTCGGTTCACCAGCTGAGCAGTACCATTGCAACGAACAATCGCTGGTGTTCTAAATTAATTTTGGCTACCAGTGAGAAGGTAAACTCAGCTGCAATGAGAAAACCGTCTGCCTCCAGCTCGCACATGACAATTCCAGACTGAGAGGGCAAAGCTGTCGTCTCCAGATGTCGTTACCGGACTGTAAGTGTTTGTTTATTTTTATTATTATTTTTTTTTTTTAACAACTGCTAATGTCCGACCTTAAAAACCGCGTCTAGCACTCGGGAACCATTCCACTTAAAAAAGGAATGAGAACTTTCCGAAGTTTTCAATTCAAAACTTGCATTTGCTATCCTTTTGACACATTCAACTAAACTATGTATTTGAAATTAGCAAAGTTCTACGTTGCTTTATACGGCACAAAATGCTTCTTATTATTCTTCACCTTACTGTTATCTTACCAATCACTCCTATTTTGGTAAGATCAGAGGAGACCTGACGCATGCGTAAATGCGCGGAAGGCTTTACCTAAGAAGATCAGACGTAAGTATGAATCAATAATGTGACAGAAAAGTAAAGTATTTTCTAATTTATTGTTGGATGATATATCACGTATAGTATTGGAGCATTAAAAATCATATTTTTTGTTAGCTTGCTAACTTTATTTTAAAATTAAAGACGCACCCAAGTCTCAGTTGATTACTTTATTTCGAGCTCATAACGATCCAGGTCCAATCCCGAGGAAAAATTTAATGTGTTTCCAAAGTCCTAATGATGCAGTTCTCTGAAATTAGCATATTTACTGCGCTGGGCTGTTCATATCTGGCTTCCAAAGCTGCGTTAATTATTGCTTCGCGTTCGCCAAGGGCTGCTTCAATTTTCCCTATTGTCGACTAATTAAGCTCATCTACCTGTTTACCCGGGCACATCCCGAAATTCATTTTCGGGATTTGTATCACGCTCCCGCTATTCGATTGTTACCCGCCAGAGGAGAGGTAATTTTGGTTATCGTTACCCCAATGGAGATGTTGGATGGTGTGTTGAGATTCGGTCGCTCGGAGCGGGTGAATTTGTGTTCTTCACTTTGGGGTGAACGGGATGAATGACGATCTAATGGTTCATTAACACTTTACCGACCGGGCGTCGATTAATCGACGTTTTGTTCCCAGCGCTTATCGACCGGGCGTCGATTATTCGACGTTTGCTCTCCGGCGCTTACCGACCGGGCGTCGATTAATCGACTTTGAACCGATCTGTGGATTTTATAGTTTAACAATAAAATGTTAAAACTACAAATTACCCGATCTGCAGCTGAGCGTGCGGTGAAAGGGCATAGGATGTTCGAATCGCTACCGGTCGGTAAAGTGTTAAGAATGTGAAGCCGAAGAATGTCGAGTGTCTGTCGAACGTTCCGGCAAGGCAGAAAACGGATGTTTTTGAAACATGCATTTCTTCTAGGACGTTTTTTCCCCTTTCATTTATTTATTTTTATTTATTTATATACTACAGCTAGTCATGCCTCTGTGTGTATGTTTAACGCGTATCTTATTAGAGTAGGCATCTCTTTTAATTACAAAGCAAACATTGAAATAAAATGCGTATTTGAGCATAAGCGCATATTTTACATTTCATTTTTAGATCACCCAGAATTGTATCAATAATGTTACAGAAAAGGAAAGTATTAAGTTATTTATTGTTAAATGATATATCTATCACGTTTAGAATTTGAGCATTAAAAATTAGATTTTTTTTTACCGACCTAATTTTATTCCTAAATTAAAGAACTACTCAAGTCTTAGCTGATTACTTCATTTAAAACTCTGTTCTTCACTTTGGGGTGAGGGGGATGAATGGTGATCTAACGGTTCATTAAGAATGTGAAGCCGAAGAATGTCGAGTGTCTGCCGAACGCTTCGGCAGGGCAGAAACACGATGTTTTTGGAACATGGTCTTCTTCTTAGAAGTTATGCTTTATTTTTGCTGACGAATCTTTTATCTTATTTTGCTGATATTGCTAGCAATATTTTATTCATTCGTTTGATTTCTTCTTTTGTCACAAATAGCTAAGGTCATTCGCAGCAGATTGCAAATTAAAGTTTTGTCGTTTTAATTTTCTTGATGGTTTACTTCTTATTTTCAATAACACAACCCGCGCAAGGGATTTCAAGTTGATAGCCTGTAAACTACCCAAATTTCAAAACTCTTCGACACATTTTAAGAGTCTTAGAGAAATATTAATGTTAATAAATTCAATTAATATTGTTGTTATAATAATTAAGAAAATGTTTCTTTATTTTAGAAAGTTTTCCATTTGCCAATACTTTAACAGATCACAATTTTTTTCTCAGATTTCCGTTTTTAGCCTAATTTTCCGTTAAAATGAGGAAAAAAAAACGAAAAAAGCTTAATGAATCATAAAAATGTCACCAAGTCCTAAAAACAGTCAAAAAGAAGCAAAATTTTTTTAAAAAATCGAAAAATTAAAAATTGAAAAGTATGGTTTTGAGTTGTGGAATTTGTGTCTGTCTGTCCATTCAAGGGTTAGGATCTACCAACGGTGAAATAGTAAAAACTGCAAATCTGTTGTCATGTTAATTTTTGTAGTCAGAAGAATAATGAGAAAAGGTAATTATGCAACTTACATTTTCAGCATTAGCACAAATATATAAATTCTTTTAAGATGAATAATCACTTACCTAGAAAAAGAAAGAAATGAGAATTAAATAAAGCATTAAAAAAGTAAAAAGCAGCTACAAATGAAAAGCAAGAAGATATAACTGAACATAGTGCTTAGGGGGAAATATCACACCGTGGAACTAACAAAATCGGCCAAAACTGCCGTTACCAAACCAGCTGTTGTCATTTCTGCTCCTTATAATTTTGCATTTTAATAGAAATTTTCAAGTTAGTTCATTATTTTTTTGTTGTTATTATTGTACAGTTTTTCCTTTCTTTTTCTTTTTTTTCTTTTCTAATGGCTAAATTTATCTGGTGCCTTATTATTATTTTCAATTTAAAGTAAGTTTTAGTCTTGTTCAATGGTTTGTTTCGTGAAAAACATAAAATATTAGTTCAACAATGTTGATTTTGGCAACGTTTAAAGAGCAGATAAGCAATTTTTGTACCTCAGAATGCGACTAACGTAAATCCATTTCCGTAACTTTTCAGGAGAGGACGAAAACGATTGTCTAACGCATGCAAAGGATTGGACTCGCGTTCTTTTCACGCAGCTAAATAATTGTGAAGGAATTTCTTCAACGGAATAACGTTCTCATGGGTCGATGCGGAATAAGATGCTACATAGAATGCAGCAATAAAGTGAAAATCGCCAATTTTTGGACTTACGCAGTTCTGGTTAGAAGGTACAAATTTGTTCTGACTAATTTGCGAAAAATGTTTAAAACGCACTCCTCTTAATAATCCCAGGGATGGTCTGCTTGACAAAATTTGTATAATAGAAAACATCAAAATGCAGACAAAGCCCAAAACTATCGAATTTTTTAATTTTATAAAACTCAAAAGCTGTAGTAAAAACGCTAAAGAATTCCTATTCATAAGAATACCATTCAATAAACTATTACACTCCCAGAAAAGAATTTGTACCAGGGATCAATTGTTATGTGACGAGAGCAGGAGTGTCAAAGCCTGATTAATTTCCAACTCTCCGCACATTTCCTTTATGGTTCTCATAGTTTCGTCGCTATGGACTTTTTTTCCACTTTGCTTTTGCAACAATGGTTAAATGCAAACGATTAAAATTGCTTTGTGCGTAAGCTATTAGTCAGTTGAAAAATCAACGTTAGTAAAGCACAACTTTTTCTCACACTGCAAAAAATAAGTTGTTGTTTTACAGTATAATACTGAAAGCAGAGGTTTCAGTATTAATACTGTAAAATGCACAGTAATAAACTGTAAAACTAGCAATTTCAGAGTTTATTAATGTAAACTAGCAATTTTAGTTCACTACTATAAAATTACCAATTTGACAGTTTATTACTGTAAAATTCCTGTAAAATTAGCTGAATTATACAGTAAAAGCAACATTCATTTTTTTGCAGTTCAGAAATGTGTGCTTTAATAAAGTATGCCTCGATTTGTTCAAAAACGTTTATAAATTACTGAGATATGAGGATATAAATAAAAGCGTAAACGTAATTCGATAAACATAAAGTAAATGAAATGCTTCAACAGCAGTGCTTCAAAAACTTTTTTTTTTTTTTTTGTACGGTTTCCATGGAAACGATGCAAAATTTCTAAACCTTATATTTATTTTAAAGTAACAGAGTATAGTTAAGCCGTAAACTCAAATCCAAACTAGAAAACGGAAAACTATAACTATTGTCCAATCTTTAACACCTCGCTGTTAAATGTAAATTGCATGCGCTTCAGTTATTCGTCATCGGGGATTAGGGCGCTCGTCGAATTACAAACTCGAGAGACGGAACGGTACACACATTCCCAATAACTCATTACTTTCGACAGAGTTGTCTATCGACGTTTGTAATTTCAACACCGTTTCTCTTCTCATAACACTTGGGCTGCAAATAGACAACACTCAGACGGAATTTGAATGCGGCATTGAATCCATTTCGCTAAACAAATGATTTGCATGATGTTTGGATAGACTGATGCATCCATGGACATTTAGAGAAATTATTTTTGAGTACTACAGAGAAATTTTAAAGGGTTACAGTACCTCAAAAATGACCAAAAAACCAAAAAAAAAATTATTGCTTAATTCAAAAGTAAAAATTATTTAAAACACTCAGAAAAAAATAGCATTGTTCTAGCTAAATTATTTAAAAAGTTATGAGTGACTTTAGGGCATGCATGATATGTGTTCTAATGGAAAAGCAAAACTTTAAAGTGCTTTTTCTCGGTGATCAGATTTTCGTGTTTCTATGTTACTAGAAATGCTAAGGATTTTTTCTATTAAAGATATAACTTAAAAGCAATATTTTTTGCACTCAGGACAATATATTTAACAAAACTGTGCATGGAATAAGCGTTTTATAAATTACAAAATTTTTTTAGAGTTTGTTAAACATCGAAAAACAAAATTTTCTAAGAATTTTTTACATAAAAGGTCACAAAATATTTTCAAATAAAAATATAAGAAAATGAATGCACAGATTTTTTGAGGTAATCCCTGTGATCATTTCGCAAAAAGAAATTTTGAAATTAGTGCAGAAACAAAAAAGCCTTAGGGTTTTTAAAAAATTGAAATTTTCTTAAATTTTTAAAATTTTCAAAATTTTTAATGTTTTAAAATAAATTATTGATTGTTAAACAAGTGCAGAAACAAATATTTCAAAGAATTAACTTTTTCACTTAAATTAAAGAAATTTGTTAGAATGGTACTGTAACCCCTTAAGACAAGGAAAAATTTACTCGGTTCTTTTGCTTATTTAAGATAGTAAGAGAGAAAATATTTATTTTTACGCCAATCGCAGAGTTTTTTAGAAATCGCTGAGTAATTTTATAAATTGAACTACTGAGCCATTGAAAACGTTTATTCTAATAACACAGTCTAACACAACTCATCTCATGCGATCAGATAGATCAGAAATTCGCTCGCAAGTGATTGAATACAGAAACAAGATTGCTACTCTTATTCAAGGAAAAAAATCAAGCACTTTTCAAGGTTTTTCAAGGAACTTTATAGAAAATTCGAGGACCTTAAATTTATGTATTTTACCCGTGAAAATTGGAGTCAAATGTTTTCCCACGTAAGCCTTCAAACGAATGATATGATCATCTTCCAAAGTAGCACACTTCGTTTTTAAAAGGTTGTAAAATAGTTAGTAACGTTGTAACAACCGTTTAAAAACGTTTATAAAACGTTTAAAGGTTATTTGTGCTACCTGGGTTACTACTTCAAGGCCGGTGATTTTTTTTTTTTTCTAATGCGGTTAAAAAAGTGAAATTATGGCTAAAAAAATATATGGCTAGAACGTTCCTCTGTCCGCTTTTACCAGTAAGTTAAATGAAAAATGATCAAATAAGCTGTGTGCTGAACTATTTTTAACTTCAAATACAGTAAGCTTATAGCGCAATGTTTTTTTTTTTTTCCCCTTAAAGAACTTAAGACGGAATTAGCCAAACTAACCAGATAAAATTGGCATAATCTACTACACTTTCGTAATGTCCAAACTCAGCGACATTTGGCCCTTTTCTTACCTAAATTAGCACCATTCTTGCCAAGCCCATAAATCCTTAGCATGTATGACGTCATAATTACTTTAGGCACCACGGGCGCCGAATTGTCGCTCTTGATGGCTATCATAGTTATATTGACTCCCTAAAAAGTACTTTCAGCCAAAAACCAATCTCTTAATTGCGCTGTGACGTAGTTTGGAAAAAGATAAATCTTTACAGTTAGTTTGACAGTGATATTAGCTGTCTATTTCACTGAAATATTTTGTAACTGTCGCACGGTTTGTGAAATCAGCATTACTCCTAACTGTTAAGGACAACCGTTCCGTCCGAACGAAGTGGTTTTTCGGACGTAAAGGACGGAGGAGAAAAAAAAATCGAGCATTCGCACTAGCCCCGTCTGAAAGTCAAGTGACGGTATTCTCCACTTTATTACAAAGAGCGCGCACCTAGCGAGAGCCAAAGAAATCGCTACCAAAAATATCGGACGGCTGTCGACGCTGACGACATCAAGCATTCTAGAATGGTGACGGAAGTCGATGATTCGGCGTGCTGTCATAGCAACGGATTCCGAAAACCAGTTTCGCAGCAAAAAATTCGGTTCGGACGGCCGGATCGGTCGCAATGGAAATAGCGCTTTTAGAGGAAAGTTTCAAAACTCGAACAACTGAATGGCCCACAATAGCATTCAAAGATCCATTCAACTTGATTGAGAATAAAAGTACCATAATAAAAGTGATACAAGCATTATAGCTCAGAAATACACAAATCAAAACATTAATTTAAAAATATCTTGCTTCGAAAAATAAGAAACTACATCCGCCGTCGGCGAAGAAAATGAATTAAAGACTGACGCTTCCGAAGCCTTGAATTTACCACCCCAATAAAAGGGATATCTTTACTGACCGGACGGGGCATCATAAAATTCTAATTGCGCGAACATCTTCCAAAATAAATCAAGACACGGGCGTAGAATGCATTATGGAGAAATACCATCAGAAGAAAAAGCAAAAAACAAAAACAAAAAATGCAAAAAGTGACTTTCCTTGGAGGGTCGCATTTTAGCTTTTAAATGCCTCGTCGCAAATTTATGGGCCATAAAACCCGTTGTTTCTTCCAGAGTTAATTACCTGGCTTAGAGGCAAATGCCTGGGCGACGATTTTTCCATCCGTAGTTTATGAAGGCCAGTTGGCAACAGCTGGATTTGATATCGTGTAGGTGACAAATCAATAAACATCTTGGGGTATCTTAAACACTTTTTGGTTCAGTGATGTATTTATTGGACACATAAATAAATTTTTAAAAACAGGGTTGCACTGAATTATTCTCAGTTGGAGAGTAGAATAAATGTACATTGGCGAAAAAATAAATATATATTGCAATTGGAAACTAAGGATGTACCAGTTGTAATGTATGGGAATAGGGACTCTTTGTACTTTCAACCATGTTTGGTCAAAATTCTTTAAACAAGAGTAAGAACTCCATTAAAATGAAAACCAATTCTGGTAGCTGAGGTTCCAATTCAAAACTGTAAAATGCACAGTAATAAACTGTAAAACTAGCAACTTTACGGTTTAGTACTGTAAAAGTAGCAATTTTACAATTTGTTAAGTGTCAAATTAGCAATATTTACAGTTTATTGCTATAAATTTAGTTGTATTATACTGCAAAAACAGCATTCATTTTTTACAGTGTAAGAACCCGTCCAGGCTGTCTGATTCAAAAGAAAAATCTGCAGACATTTGGTAAAAAGTTATAATTCAAATTCCGCAGCACGTTCAATGCTTCAGAGCCATTATTTACATGTCAAACAAGTGCATTTGCCGCAACGAGACCGAAGCCATTTCGATTTCGCATGCAACAGCAGCGAGGCAGATAACAATTCCAAAACTCCGTCCTCTCTGGTCGGAACATTTCGAGAAAAATTTCTATTCAAGACCCGAAATATAAAGGATGCAAAGGCTTCTTCCGAACCCTTCCGATCTTTACATTCCTAAAATTCTTTCTGACGTTGACTACTGGGGTATAACTTTGGGGAGGCGAGCCATGCCGCAAAAGATTTTTTCCACAGAAGAGGGAAAAGAATTCTAACCGTAGTGGACACAAGCAGACAGAAAGCAATTTCTAGAATGAGGCAGGAAAGTTTTATTCCGAATATTTCTGCAACGTGAATCCATGTTGAACATTTACCTTATCCAACTGGATATGAAATTTAAATTACTTTATTTCTTTTCTTATGCAAACCATTCTACAAGCCCCAAGAAAATTTCAATATATATGGCACAAAAAAGTTCTAGCGTACTATTCTGAGAACGGAATAGCAGTTCAGTTCAGATACTGATTATGGGTTGAATTTTCTTCGGGTTTTGATAAAATTGTAATGAAGAAAAGCCAAGAGAAACTACGCACAAAACATCGTAGCAAAAATGTTAATTTTCTGCTAAACTAGTGATGAATAAAACAGTTGGTGAATCTTATTTTATACTTCTTTGCTTTATTCTATATCTAATATGTAGCAGGCTACTAGAAGAACATATGGGATTTGAGGAATGTTACAAATTTCGATGAAATTAGATGTTCTAAAGTGCGCAAAATTCATTTTGATCTTTTTTTTCTTTTTGGAAATGTGGAGCTGTATGTGTGAGACCGGTTTTTTGTGGCCACTCCAACTCAGAAACTAATGCATGATATAAAACAAATCTAGATACACCTATCGCACATGTATAATGAAAAGGGACACTTCTATAATCATAATTACAGAAGTGCCGCTGTTAATCTACGTGTGCGATATGTACCCCGATGGAAACGGCTGCTCATTAGTTTTTGGTGCCAAATCCACTGAAGCAAAGAAATTTTTTCTCCGATATGCGTAACTGCTTTAATTGAAGAAGGAGTAATGGGGCATTTGCAGATTTAACATGCTCTCTTTTAACGCATAGATATTGATGATGTAAGTAGTTTTACAGTTGCGGAAAGTAGTTGAGAAATTTAAATACCTTCAGAAGGATGTTAAAGTTCTTATTTTTTTTTTTAAACCGGTAACTAAGTCCTGCGGACCGATGACAAGCCATTAGCTAACCAAAGAATTGCATGAACAATTTATAAAGTTCAATTAAATAGCAATCGAAAGTACATATTGGGACATTTTTTGACGAAAAAATTATTTGCCCTCGTGCCACCGTTATCAAGATATAAGATCGCTAAAGTCACACGAAACATTAAGAAAAGCGTAAAATTGAAAGACTTGGCGAAAAATTAAATGTACGTGCGATTTCAGCTTCTACATATGGCAGGACATCGAAAGCAAGTGAAAAGCGTGTGAAAGATGTCTTCCATTGTTTACCCAAACTCGCTAGATTCGGCAAATTTTCTTAAAATGTCGGTGGAGTTCCAGACTACATATTTCAAAAACGAAGACACGAGGGCAAATAATTTCTGCATCCAGAAACATGTTTTACTACATTTTTTCGACTGATATTTATTTATTTTTTATGATTGCACTGAAATATGGTTTCCTGATAAGAAACACTGCTCTGAATTAACAACAGTGTCCAAAAACATGGACGGTTGACAACTTCGGCACACTGCTTTCAGGAGCGTCCCGATGGGAGGTCACGGGAGATCACTGTGACCTCCCAATAATTTACGTATTTGGCTCATTTTGCTGACGATTTGGCAATTTGAAGACAATGTTGCAAAATTGAGATTGTTTGTTCTTTTTAGTTTTTAAAATTGTTTTTCAAAAGATGCCTAATGTTTTTTCTCACTTAATGTTATGCATGTACGACATGTGAGCAATGTACATGCTTGTATATTATCATTCGGTAAAATTGGAACTTCATTCGGCAAATTGATAATTTTCACCCTCCCAAAAATTTTAGTTCGGACGCCCCCGACTGCTTTGTCACTCGCGTTTCTTTCTTTCTTTCTTTCATTCTTTTTTTTCAATTTCCCATTCTTCTGAGGAAGGGGGCGGTATGAAAAACATAATTATATTGATTAATTTTCGGGTGCAAGGCAGAATATATTTTATTATTTTTTTCCTTTGCTCTCGCTCTCAAAACTGCGAGGTCACTACCTAATGGACAGCAAGCAGGTTGCTATGGCAACACCAACGCTTCAAGAAAGTCGTTGTTATTAGAAATTTCGTCCTGAGAATCGAAAAGCGAAGGCAATTTCCGGTTCTCCTTGCACTGTGGTATCCGGAAGTAAAGATGGAGCTCACACCGTGTGACGTCATTAGCGGAGGAGTCAAGCATCCAATAAGAGAGCACACATAACTATAGTTCACTGACGTCAGTTCCTGGCACTTATTTCCGGCGGCAAAAGGTAATGACCATTGGATGATATTTCGAGAAACGAATCTTTGAATTTCTCCACAGAAAATGTAGCTAAAAAGCAAGCAAATTCCTAAACACTACACAAATAAAAGGCACAACAATCCAAGCTCGCCATTTCGAATTTTAATCGAGGGGGGGGGAGGATAAGAAGAGTATATAATCAAAGTAAATTAACCAAAAAAACACCAACGATTACGCCCACTTGTATGTAAATACATTAATTTCACAAACCCAGGGGGCAATTACCCCCCTCCCAACCTCACGATCCCCCAAATAACGGGACTAGAATAATCACTTTCGGGAAGAGGACGTGTCTCGCTTTTTCTTTTTTTTTTTGGTAACAAACACGATGTGTGCAAATTTAAAAATATGTATTGAAAAGGCAAAGTACCCTAAAGCTGAGACCCAAAAACTTCCTAAGCTAATAAAACGAATACTTCAAACATTATTAACTTACATAAATATTACGGGTATGTTTTATCGAGAGAAAAAACTGTCACATCAAAGAAGATTTCTTGTACTGCACTTTATCTTATTCTTAGAATTAAAAGCAAATAAGTGGTATCTGCAGTCGAACTCAAACTAAGATAAAACTCTTTAAAGTTTTACGTCACCATATACTTGATTCAGATGATACTTTTTCCAATTTTTTTCTTTTTTTAATATTTTTCGTTCACAAATGACCATCTAATATTGTATTCAGGTAAAATACGTCCCAAAGAGACACCTGGTGGTGATAACTCGATTTTGTTAAAGTGTAGATACAACACTTTTGTGATTAGCACGGCAGAATAGGAATTAATCGTTGGGCGGTACAGTCAAACTTAATTTGCTCAAAAATTAAAGACAACCGTACACGAAAGGCTAAGCACAGACAGCTCTACAACTATACAACCTGTGCTCGAGTTGAAAATGCACATTTCTTTTTTCCTGAAAAATTGAATTTCTTATTTATCCTGCTTATGTTATGCGTTAAAAATTATTTCAGAGCAAAATCTAAGGTAATTTTTTAATTGTATTGCTTAGTATCGTTTCTTCAGTTTTCCTGGCTCTTTATTCATTAACTTTAACAAAATTAGTTTAGTATTTTTTTTTTCCTATAGTCAACACTGAAGCAGACGAAAAAGAAATGTTTTTCTCTTATAAAGTAATTTAGAAGCTACACTGCAAAAAATAAACTTTTGTTTTTACACTTAATACTGAACGCGGAGGTTCAAGTTTAAAACTAAAATACGATAATAAACTGTAACAGGGTTGCCACTCAATTCCGGGGGGGGAATTCCCTGTGTTTTCCCTGAATGAATCTGCAGTATTACGAACGAGCGAACACTGATATTCTATATGAACATTAAAATCCTGGCACAGAAAAAAACTAATTACATAAAAACATAGGGAGGCAAAGCAGAATTCATTAAAACTGAAATCATGGAACGGATTGATGACTAATCTCATACTCTCTAATTAAACTAGCATACGCTTTAAAATGCATTTCAAACTAAGTAATAAATATTTTTTGCTTCTATAATACACAATTAAATTTACTTATAAATAAATAAATTTAGCAAAAAAAAAAAAACTGTGAAGTAAAATTACTATTCATTTTATCTTATTTATTATTATTATTTTATTCATTTGCGCATAAATTTATTCATTGGTAGTTTACATATTTTAGAATTCATTTTGGCAACTTGAACTTTTGAAAAAAAGTAAAATTCCCTGCACTTTCCAGATTTTTGAAGAAATTTTCAAAATTCCCTGGATTTTCCCTGTTTTTCTGTTGATTTTTTAATTCCCTGTATTTTCCCTGTTTTTCCAGGTTTCCCTGTGGCGTGGCAACCCTGTGTAAAACTAGCAATTTTACAGTTTATTACTGTAAAATTACTATTATTTTAGCTGTATTATACTGCAAAACAACATTCATTTTTTGCAGTGCATAAATAAAGTAATTTAGAAGCTATATATTTTACTTCGAGTATTCGGACAAAACAAATGGCTAAAAACTGGAAGTCCTCATCCTCAAAATTTCAACAAATTACACACGTCAAACTCTGAATATGAATCGAATGCCAAATGGAATGTTAACACGGAATTCTACGGCTTAATTTACTGACACCTGGCGTTCCTCCAGCACAGAATCCATAGATCAATTATTCTCGGACATAAATTGGTCCAAAACAACGAACGGAACTGGAAAGGCATCGATCACACAGCACGGCCGGAAGGCCGGTTAGCCAATGGCTGTAGTTATACGCCGGGCAAAAGCTTCCACAGATGCTGTCAACCAATAAGTAATGCCCAGATGACTAATGGTAAAGCAACTACTGCTGGAATCGAATCAAGCGATTCGTAATTCCTCCAAAATGAACAGTTGTGGGGTTGAGGCTTCTTGGTGGAATCTTAGAAATCCATGAAAGACATTGGATGCGATTCCTCAGTGGTCCGAAGACAAAGCAGTTAATTTTCAAATCGTAAGGATTTTTATGGCAAAGATACATGAAAAATTAAAATTATTTTTTTTTCATTCATTTGGAGCACCTTTAAAGCATAAAATGATAACTATTGCACCACTTGATATTCTTTAACATACAGTGGTACAAACGCGCAAACTGCAATCTGCATTCCAAAATCTGTGTGACTGAATCTGTGACTGAAAAATGTAGAAGGTAAAAAGAAGACCTGAAAAATGCTTGCTGTAAGTTGACACTATTTCCTAATAAAAATTACTACTAACATTTTTAAAAATTGAACGGTTAGAAAATTACGATGTCACTGATAATATTCTTTATTTTCGGCCACTTAATTTCAATTTCAACTGTTGCATATTCCCTCACCCAGGCTTCCAACGTATGTCAAATGCAGTTTTAATGTCTCACCATTACTCTGGCTAAAACTTACAAAATGTAAAATTTGAGCAAACGGCAATGTAAAGATAGAAACTTCAGATAAAAATATCTTACCCAAAATATTTACTTTTTTTATGAAAGTACACTGCAAAAAAATGAACTGTTGTTTTTGCAGTATAATTCTGGCAGTCGAGGTTACAATATAAAACTGTAAAATGCACAGTAATAAATAAAACTAGCAATTTTACAGTTTCTTACTGTAAAGTATGTAATTTTAGCTTTTTGCCGTAAAATTTAGCTGTATTATACTGTAAAAAGAATAGTATAATACTGGCAGCAGAGATTCCAGTTTAAAACTGTTAAATGTACGGTAATACGAGTAAACTGTTAAATTATCGAGTTTAGAGTTTATTACTGTAAAATTAGCAATTTTTACAGTTTATTACAATAAAATTAGCTGTATTATACTGTAAAAACAACATTCATTTCTTACAGAGTAACACTTACATAGTAACACTTACAAATGTGAAATTTGAGCAGACGGCAATGTAAAAATCCAAACTTCAGATTAAAACATCTTACCCGAAGTATTTACTTTTTTTATGAAAGTAGGTCCAAAATAAGATTTTAAAAATGTTCTACTAAGCAACTTAGCTGAAATGGAAAATCTGTTGGCATCGAACAGGTCAAACGATATAACATTCTTCTACGACGCGATGGATCATATTTCTTGGAAAAGAGAAAATAACCAGAAACGAAAGGAGTGATGAAAAAACGTCTGGAACTATTTTATCCCAGCGGAATATCTTGCGTGCAAAAAACATTTGTATGGAATGTTATTCAGATAAAATACTCACAGGAATATACACTGAAGTGACAAAAGTCATGGGATACCTCTTAATATCGTGTCGGCCCTCCTTTTGCCCGGCGAAGTGCAACAACTCGACGTGGCATGGACTCAACAAGTCGTTGGAAGTCTTCTGCAGGAATATTGAGCCATGCTGTCTCGATAGACGTCCATAATTGTGAAAGCGTTGATGGGGCAGGATTTTGGGCACGAACAGACCTCTCGATGGTGTCCCATAAATGCTCAATGGGATTCATGTCGGGCGATCTAGGTGGCCAAATCATTCGTTGGAATTGTCCAGAATTTTCTTCAAACCAATTGCGAACAGTTGTGGCCCGGTGACATGGCGCATTGTCATCCATAAAAATCCCATCGTTGTTTGGGTACATGAAGTCCATGAATGGCTGCAAGTGATCTCCAAGTAGCTGCACATAAGCATTTCCAGTCAATGTTCGGTTCAGTCGCACTAGAGGACCAAGTCCATGCCATGAAAAAACAGCCCACACCATTACGGAGCCAACACCAGCTTGAACAGTGCCTTGCTGACAGTTTGGGTCCATGGCTTCGTGGGGTCTGCGCCACACTCGAACCCTACCATCGGAACTCTTACCAGCTGAAATCGTGACTCATCGGACCAGGCCACGGTTTTCCATTCATCTAGGGACCAACCGATATGCTCACGTGCCCACGAGAGTCGCTGCAAGCGATGTCGTTCTGTCAGTAAAGGCACTCGAGTCGGTCTTCTGCTGGAATAGCCCAAGAAATCCAAATTTCTCCGCACAGTTCTAGCAGACACGTCCATTGTACGTCCCACATTGATTTCTACGGTGATTTGACGCAGTGTTGCTTGTCTGTTAGAATTTACGACTCTTTGCAGACGTCGCCGGTCTCGATCTTTAAGTGCAGGCGGTCGACCACTGCGCTGTCCATGGTGGGATGTTATGCCTGAAATTTCATACTCTCGGCACACTCTTGACACAGTGGATCTGGGAATGTTGAATTCTCTAACGATTTCCGAAATGGCATGACCCATGCGTCTAGCTCCAACTAACATTCCGCGTTCAAAGTCTGTTAATTCACGTCGTGCGGTCATCATCACGTTAAAACCTCTTCACATGAATAACTTGAACAGAAATGAAAGCTCTGTAAAAGCACTGCGCATTTATACCTGTTCTATGCGATGCTACTGCCATCTGAAAATTTGCATATTGCTATCCCATGACTTTTGTCACTTCAGTGTATATGGACACAATAAGTAAGGGATTAAAGTGAACAGAAACTTTATAAAAAGCATAAAAAGCAAATGCCAAGGCAGGAAATATGAAAATGGTTTTTCTTCTAAAACGTATTTCACATTCGAGTTGAAATCAAGAAATTTTCACAGCCGGTTTTATGAATTGTTCTTATAGTTGAATCAGAAAGCAGGGGTGTGTGGGGGGGGGGTGATATTAATCCAATAATTCGAAGAAAAAGAAATTATTTATACAGAGCATGAGGTTGAAGAAATAAATGCAGGAAATACTGAGAAAGTATTTTAAACCTTGCGCTTCAAACTCATATCATATAGTGAAGGAGTTAATAAAATATGAAAGTAAAGAGGGATTCTGGCAGCATCTTGTTCAGTCGGTTCTCGTAGTCCTAGACGTGTAATGAATTAATTAGTTGTGAACTTATTGGTTATAGCATTTTTTACTTCCTTTTACGTAGTAAAGGAACTGTGATCAAGAACAACTTATCAGTTTCGAATTTTTGATTTTGGAACCTACATCCCATTGGCTTTGTTTATGATGATGCCAAAAATATTCATATTCATAGTTTTTCGCCTGAAGAGAATTCCCATTTTTAAGACACAAATTATCTCCCAATTCCCATATTCTCATAGCTTGACATGATAAAAAAAAAAAAAAAAAACACCATAAACATGATTACTCCAAACATGCTCTAATAACCACGGCGATATGTGACTTTTTCTCTGAAAGCTGCCACTTTCGTTGACAAAAAAATGTCAGCGAAGAAATCATTTATTAAGAAAAATGTCTAACGGAGACACACAACGGAACAAGAGAGTCTTCAAAGCGGCAGTCTCTCTAACGCATTCTCACAAATTCCACGAAAAAAAAATGGAAGCAAAAAACATTATCTGTAATAAAGAGTTGAAGGAAGAACCAAATGCACTGATCTAAGGATTAAGGCTCCTGCATTTTTGAACGGGTTTATGATTAATGACGTGAAAAATACCCGCTCTTGTCTCTTATTATAGAGCAAGAGATTAATTTTAGTTTTCTATCCATTTTTTCATTCGCCCTGATTTTTATTTTTTTGTACCTACCATGGGAGGAAAATTTTTCTAACCTTTTCTTATTTCAAGATTAAATTTCTTTTGAATCGCGCTTGCTTCCTTTTTTATCTTATTACACTGAAAGGGCTTCTAAATCTGGATTTATCTTTTATTTAAACATAAATAAATAAATGTTTAAAAATAAGCAAGGGTTTTTTTTTTTTAAACTGATGTTAACATTTTTTTTTTCCGATTGAAATTTTGACAAGGAAACTTCAGGTTTCTACTTTTGGGTTCTGTACGTCAAGGTCTATTACTGTCTATCAACCTCAAAAGGCGCGCTTAGCACCGCTGAACAGTTCTATTTCAAAAAGGGGTGACAGTTTGATTGCACCGTGGTAACATTTCTGCTTTGTCCGATGTTATTTTATTTTCTAGAACTGCTATTTAAAGACTTTAGATATAGCTGATTGAAAATGTCGGATTTCCATCAAACTGTCCAATATATTCGACTTTCGAAAATATCATATTTTCGAACCCTGGCGCTGATCATAAAAATATTCAATGTCGAATAGCTACAACAACATACACGTATCATACAAAAATATTTTAGATCCACTGCTGTACTTCTACTAATAAAGTTCTTATAAAAGTCAATTAAATAACAATTTTTCACTAATATTTCACAACGAAAAACAGATAATCAAGTTCAAAGAGATAATTAAGTATGAAAAATAGAAAATTGTAATTACAGTTTTGGTCAACTTGCTGCAGGCATAATCAACGATATTTTCAACCATAATAATGAATGCCACTGGCATTATCACAAAATTTAATTATGTTTGAAGGAGTTTCATTTTACTCTTAATTGCTATTCATATTCACTATATTAAATGAAATTTAATAAGATGAATTTTTTTAGTTAACCTCTTTGTTCAGGATAAGTTTATTGCATATCGTATTCTCGAATACATAATTAATATTTTAACTATTAATATAAATTACCTAGCAATTACTGTGATAAGTTTTGTTTAGTATTCTTATTCTAAAACAAACCAATATTTTAAGGAAACATTTAAACTAATTTATAGAACAAATATTTAAATAAATTAGATGTTAGGAAAGATATTATAAAGCTCTGCTTCAACTGACTAAAAAATTTTATACATTGACAAACACCTTTTTTTTTTAAATAACAATAGCAAATTACTATTGGATGTTTTATTTTTGAACCTCAAACGTCGTTCAGACCCTCTTTCAAATTGGCAGTGTGCCGAATTTACTCGTCACCCTGCTCTGCTAACGTGGCGCCCACGCATGCACAATGCGGGACAAGATGGCGGACACAGAGCTGTTCATAGGAGCTTTAAATTTGATTTTAAACTGTTCAGCTATTTCTTATATAAGTTTATATTTTTCTGTATTTTTCTTCATTTGAATACATTTATTTCATAAAAAACTTTCTCTTTCAATTTAACTTTTATGTTAAAAAATTTCCACACTAAGCAGTCACCATAATGATTGCTTAATTAAATCGTAAAAAACTTACTCAATGTGCACTCTGTACCTATGGAGCATTTGATTGAATATAATATTTTACTGTGTAACAAAAGACAAAATTGGATAATTATAATTATTATTGGTTAAGTTTTTCAGAATTAAAAGTTGAAATTTTTACATGTAATACCTGACACTGTACAATACAAAATTAAATAATCTTTAAATTAGTTTAAAAACTGAAAAATACGCTTTTAGATGCTCTTAATAGATCAACATGTAAATATATCACTTTTTCATTTGTAAAGAACGTGAAATGTATCTTTTATTCAGGTTACATACATACATACATACATACATACATACGTACATACCTTCATACATACATATATACATACATACATACATACATACCTTCATACATACATACATACATACATACAAGCCCACATGTGAAACTAATAAAAGAGCATTAAAAACAGGAGAAAAATGCAGTGCTCATTGTACATCCGGTTGATCGGCGTCCAGGTAATGAGCAAGACAACTTTTGCGAAAAATGTATGCAAGAGACATCTACTTAAAATAACATAGTTTTAAAAATTACGTCAGCTAATTACGTAACAAACAAAAAAAAAGATTCCACGAAAAAGCAAAATGAAAATCTCCTTTTCAAACATCTGAAGCTTAAATTCGCACGGGTTTTTACCCAGAAACATAAGTCGCAATGTCTTATTTTCGGATGTGGCCATAAATTCCCTTCAGTGAGGGAAAAAAAATCCCTATGATGAAAATTAGGAAGCTTGGCGGATACTTTCCAAGAAGTATGCAAAATATACGCAGCTGCTGGAACACGAATTTGACAGTTAATTAACTACGCCGTGTCTTAAAGGCTAATTAAATCAGCTCCCAAAAATGTCACTGTACAAGGGAAAGTTTTGTTTGATGCTTAAATACATTTTTTATTGCTTATTAAAAGTTGTGTGTTTGACACTGGATTCGTCTGAAGAATACAGGAAGTGTGTGACTGGGTTGAGGTGTCGAAGTAAAACGGTTTAAGAAGTAAGAAAAAAAAGGGGGAGCGCAACATTGGCTCAAATGGATTTGTAAAAGTGATTAAAAGTTTTTAAAATGATTTAGCAGAAGTGCTCTAGCGTAATTTTCAACTCTACTTATAATACTCTCATTAGTAAAATAACTTTCTTTTATTTCATGATGTAATAATTCAAGAATACTATTAAGCGCAAATGAGGTAATTCATGTGGGCTATTTAAGGATATTATTTTTTTAAGCATAAAGTTCCAAATAGGACTATTAGGAGTCACTCATGTTTCAAAAATATTTTTACTAAATTTAACTATATTGATATTTTTTGTCTTTTTAAATTTTGCAAACTTTTTAACACTCATTGTCACGATAAATATGTCATTTGAAAATTTTAAGTCAACATGTTAAAATATATAAAACGTATAACTTCTTTTAATTGTTATTTTTGTGTTATTTGCCACTGTAATTAAATTTCTCTGCTGTGTGCAATGTTTAAAATAAATAAATAAATATTATCTCGTTCATTTCATACGAGTTGATGCCATCATACCTCAAAATTTGGGGGGGGGGGAGCAGTGGGCCGTGGTGGCCCGATCGGTAAGGCATCGGACTCGCGTCCGGAGGGACCCGGGTTCGATCCCAGCCGAGCAAAGATCCACCGTCTTGATTAATGGTGGCTGGGAGGCGTTAAAAATGTCGTGGACACAAAGTCCTCCAAGTGAAACGATACCTGTGGGGGTGCTGGGCCTAGGGTTTGCTCGACCCTAGATTCTGGTTCAAAATTAAGAACAGAGCGCTCTTCAGGGCCCTATCCCGGTTAAACCACGAAGCTGTGGTAGGTACGGGGGACCCTGGAGTGTGAAATGGGGGGGAGCAGTTAAAATTGAGTCATTGTGAAACAAAATTGGCCTTTAAAGAATGGCTGCTGTCTTTTTTAATGTGGAAATTGTTTCTAATTGTCAATTTAAGATTCAAAAGAAGGTTTTAAGCAGAAATTTAACCATTTCTTGGTATTATTTCTGAAATGCCACCAATATCGCATAACTGAACTTTCACCTTCTATATATTTTACAAACACCAAACCGTTTGTACTTGGAGGAAAAAGTAAACGTTCACATAATATTAAACTAAAAACATTTCCAAAACAGAGTTGACAAGCATTGCAAACGCGTATCCGAAAAGAAATATACATAATTGACTCCAATTCCACACCGAAAAATGAAATTGCCAGAAAATATAAGAGACGAGCTGCTCTTCCTCCCTGCGACCAAGAACAACAAAACCTCGTC